>JANRMR010177248.1:0-12138 GCA_025434825.1 Bergia sp. 'catenularis' | reverse complement strand
CCATTCTCCCAAATAATGATTATTAACCCTCTAACCATACCTGGTAAACTGTCTGCCCGTGATCAACCAGGTACACACACTCGGAAGCCATGTTGCTTTTCTTCATGGATACCTCCACAACTTCCACTTTTCTCTGAAATAAATCAACGCGTGTTTTGCGGGTTTAATTCTTTAGCAACACCTAAGTCGGTGTCAGATACAAAACTACAGGTCAGCTACGAACGAAAGTCTTCTTAGGTACAAATTGAAAGCTGGGCAGGGGCGGATCTAGAGATTGAAAGGAGGAGGAGGAGGGGGGGATTGCACTCGCTAGATAAAACTTTATGTGCACTGAAGGCATTTGAAGAGTAACTATACTTGGTCTCCCTGTGTACCTTTTGGCGAGTGAACTGCAGTAAACGGGGCTTGTATTCTTCTGGAGTCACGTGATGAAATCCAGACTCGGCACTAGCATTGGAACAGCAATTGTATCTATTAGTATACTGTAATACTCAGCACCAGTATCAGAACAAAAAAAATTATGTGTCAGCTGTATATTGCAATGCGACAGGCTTAGTAAGTAAGTATGCCTTTATTGTGAGTTGTACCTGGAGATGTCTGTGTACTGTATTTATTTGATTTTAAAAACCCCTCCCTCGAATAAACGCCGCACTTGACAGCAAAAATATTAATAAACGCCGCCCTCGAATAGACGCCGCATCCATAATGAACCAGACACAAATCCTTTTGAATGTACCAGTTCTGATGTCGAGGAAGCATATCCAACATTTAGTACAGCTTTTGGACTCGGATCACGAAGAGGACAGTGACATTGAAATTGAGTGAACTTTATTCTATGACAGGTATCGCAATCGTATTTAAATGCAAAGTGAGAACGATACAGTAAATGACATTTCAGACAAACACTAAAACATATTTCTGTTTTTAAAAATTCAAGCGTTCAGTTGCTATTGTTTATAAGAAATGAATTGAATTTTAAATAAACGCCGCACTCGAATCACGAAAAATTTAATAAACGCCGCGGCGTTTAATCGAATAAATACGGTATTTTAAAACATACTTAGTGAAATTACTGATTGAGGATATTTGTGAGAGTCTATGGACCTGTTTGTGCTAGACGCATCGTAAACGTCGGAATACAAGCCCATGGGCTTATAACTTTCAAAAGGGCTCTTTCATGGCTGAATCAATGGGTTTTCGTTTTTTCAAAAGTTTGATTTTTACGTTATTTTTCAAAATAATTTCAAAAGAAAACATCTTAATCTACTGAAAATACGGCAATCGATCACTTCTGTCAAGGTTTTATGCATTTTAAAACAATTTATTACATTGTGTTCCGGCCCGGAACATGACAAGTGACAATTACAATCCAACTTAATCGCCTCCTAAAACAGACCATCCGTAGCATTTACCTCTTGAAAAACTTAGATAGGTATCTGAACAGTGTCTGTTGATAGATATTTTAGTTTGTTTGTCAATAGAATTGACAATTACAATCCAACTTAATCACCTCCTAAAACAGACCATCCGTAGCATTTACCTCTTTAAAAACTTAGATTGGTGTCTGAACAGTGACTGTTTAGAGATATTTTAGCTTGAGACAGGTTTCTTGTCAATAAATTTTTGAGCATGCGCAAAGCGGTGAAAGAGCCCTTTCAAAACACTTTTTTAATGGGCTAAAATTCGGAGTGAACTTTGAAGGGGGGTAGGGAGGGTTAAATGGTTATTTTATTTTTGTCAAAGACTTTAAAATACTGTCAATACTCTTGTTAATCGTTATTGAGCAAAAAACGTGCAAAGTTACAGAGGTTTATTGTCCATTTGTAGACTAACCCACCGCTTTGCACATGCTTTAAATTTATTGACAAGAAAAATTACTTATAAGTTAAATATCTATAAACATTCACTCGAACATTCCAATCTAAGTTTTTCGACAGGCATATGGACGGTCTGTCCTTCAATCGATCGTGTTATCAGAGAAGTTCCAGGACGGGACACAAAGTAATAAGTTTGTTTAAAATACACCAAACCTGGACTAACGTGATTCATCGTCTTTTTGTAGATTAAGGTGTTTCTTTTAAAATTCCTTGGATAAATAACAGTAAAAGTCAAATTTCTGAAAAATAGAAACTTCAGTGATTCAGCCATGAAAGAGACCCTTTGAATGGCCCATTTTTGTTCAACTTAACTTCAAATTCTTAAGTACGGCTGTGCAAAGTATATCTAACAAAGACTATCTTTGCTCAACTTTAGGGCAGATGACACCACATGAAGATAGATTCCACTTGTCATGCGATACCACATGAGGGTTAGTGATAGTACATGAGGTTTGATCTGTTGATGATAGTCATTTTAAAAGGGATGGTGACAGCTCACGAAGGATAGTGATACTAAATGAGGTTTGATGACAGTATTTAAGGAATAGTGACAGCACACGAAGGATAGTGATACTACATGAGGTTTTATGATAGTGTATAAGCGTGATAGCACACTGGGGCTAGCGATACTACAAGAGGGTTCATGATAGTTTATATAAGGGTTAGTAATAGCACACAAGAGTTAGCGATACCGCATCGGGGTTGATGATAGTATATAAAGGCTAACGATAGCACACGAGGGTTATAGATATTACAGGAGGGTTGATGGTAGCATATGAGAGTTATTGAAAGCACACGACTGTTGGCTGTCGTATAACTCACCCTCCCTTTAGTATAACTATGCTCTCAAAATAGCTTTTGAACAGCTTAGACTCATTCCCTTGCACTTCGCGGTGCTGAATGGCTTTATCGTCAAGCTGGGGGGTAAATACAAAATAATATATATCATGCAAAAATTTTTGATCTCGCCCATTTTAACAAAAACAATTAATTTGAAGATGGCAGTAACGATTGAAGGATTCCAGCAAATGAAACCAATACTGGTGATTAACAATAGGCAAGCTGGGAAGATAGGTGGAAATCAGTGAATAAGAACTACAGTATACATAAATGTGTATTGGAATGCCTTAGCCTCCTCCGCGGGAAACTCTTTTAATATGGATATGGCGAATGATGGTTAATGAGCGGTCATGTATGGCTAGTGAGGGTGAAGGATGGAAGCGTAATGAGGAGAGGATGAGAAAAAAGGGGGAAGGAACCCTAACCGGTACCCTCACTTTTTTCCTCGCCTCAGTCCCCGACTCGCGCCTCACTTCGCTCGGCGACTGGCTCGGGGCCTTCGGCCCCTCGTTTATTCTTAAAAAGAGACCTGCCTGCGGAGGAGGCTAGGAATGCCTATGAGCTGAAAATAAACCTTTGAGGCCCAAATACGATGTGTTAATAAGTTCTCCCAAACTGTATCCTTACTTTTTTTTAAAAAAAGTTTGGGAAAACTTTGCTTTTCATCTTGAGATTGTTTGCTGTGAGCTATGAATACCTTTATTTTCACAACCAAACAGCTTCTTTTGAGTTGGTGATGTAAGGAGATAAATCATAAACCGCGTATTTCACTCACGTAACAGTCCAGCTCGTTGGTCTTGTAAGCTGCAGTGCAGTACTCGTCCTGAGTGGAATATTTACCGATCCAGAAGTGAACATCGTAGCGCATTTCCTAAAATTTGAGATTTGATCTTTATTACCATAAACCTAAAAGCTGAGATTTTAACTTCTAAAGCATTTGAAATTGGAAAGTCCGGCCAAACAAACACACCCTTAGATCTTAAAAGTTCAAAAAGAGATGTATTAAGGGTTCAGAATTCAGTTTGTTTAATTCTACATCACGTCCTGGGAGTTTTGAATCCCCTTGGTTTCACGTGCAATTTAACTCTGAAACACAATATTTTCTTGCCGTTTTTCCTTCTTTTAAAGATTCGATTCGGTTTTGTGTTGTGCGCATGTGCATCACATTTTGAAAATAATGTGAGAATGAGCAAAAGAGTCAAGTGCCTGTTATTGTATATTACTACAAACCGCCGTCTCTCATTGGAGGCGAGAGATGGGTGATGGGATGGTATAAGCGCTTGCCTCCCATCTGCCACCGCGCGCCTCCACAAAACCAAAAGGAGAGGCGACTGGGATCGAGAAAGTTACCAACCAACCTCGCATTTCTTCTCTGCTTTTAGTACAATGTACGTGTCTCCGTTGTAGAATTCACCGTATTGCTGCTCGGGCCAGTCGGTTATCTAAAGTGTGATATTGTAGAGGAGTACCTCAAGTTAATCAATCACAACACGCTAAAGTTTTCAGCCATATAAAACCCGGAACTTTACATGGACAAATCTCCAGATTAGTTTTTTGAAAAAATATCTTATTGAATCCTTAATATTGTAAAATATTTTGTGAGTGGCACTTAACAACTCAAATTAACCGCTCACATCACGCTAAATTATTCGGTCATTTGAAACCTTAAAAGTTACGCTTATAAGCCTTCAAATTATTCGAAAAATATTCTACTGGCTCTTTGATGTTGTAGAGCATATTGTATGCGGCACTTAGCACCTAAAATTTAACCAATCGCAGCACTTTAAAGTATTTTGCCATATAAAACCCGGAACGTCATGCGGACAAATCCTCAGATTGGTCGAAAAATTATTTAATGATTCTTTAAATCATTTTGATCAAAACTTTCGGATAATCTCATTAATCGATATCAAGACAAAAATGTTAAAATTCATATAATTGTACCAAAATTGAATAGTCCAACAAATTATTTCAGTATCAGAAACTTGCTGGGTGGATCTTGTTAAATATTGTGCGGCTAATATGCTGGAAGTTCCCTAATAACCTCCGCCCAAAATGTGACAGTATATAACACGTGACCTTACCTCAAACTGCACCACTCGCCACACCCTCAGCCCGGGTCGGTCACGTGTTCCATCCCACGCGGGCTCACATTCCGCTGATTCTTTTTTTATCTAAACTCAACAGAGGCGTACAATTGAGTGGACTTCGATAAATCCTTTATTTTAATTGTTTTGACAACTTTATCGGGACTTATGACGTCAATGAACCAACAAAAAGTTGGCAACTTTTTGTGGCTTAGAAAGTACAATACGCTGTGTTAGGTCCTAAAAAACGCACGTTTTGATTGGATAATGAATGGCAAAAACAGTGTTAATATCATAGGCGAAAGATTCTCAGTATAAAAGTCTTATAAATGGCTGCTCGTGTCTCTAAACTGTGATGTGTACACGTGAAAGATTGTAGAGCACTAAAGACTTAAGATACAAAAGAAACAGTCGAGCTTGCGTTCTTTTTGTACATTGTGAGTGTTCAACAACCTTTAACAATCACGCCACATAGTAAACACCACCTTCGATTCGATTGTGAAAACTTGTCTTTCGTAGGTTTGACATGTTTGCATTAGTTAAATACAAGTCCATCATTTTCAAAAGTATCAAATCGTTTTTGCATTGGAGGAGGATAAAACACAAATCTGACAAATGACAGTGTGCAATGGTACAGAAGCATATCCACCCGGGGGGCGTATCCACCGGAGGGGGCATATCCACCCGAAGGGTGCATATCGACACCCCCCCCCCCCTCGGGGCATATCCTGTAAAGTTTATGTTTGGCCATAAAATGTTTCATCAGGTTCTCTAGTATTAAGTTGACAATCAATTACATTTTGAAAGTTAGTCAGCTTTTAGTTTTGTTTTATAACATGTGCTAGGACTAAACAACCTCATCTTGATAATGAAGATCATTTTAACTTTGCAAAAATATCCCAGTTCTTAATTGAACCAGTTGTCGAATTCCCAGCATATATTTAAGCAACACCATTCATTTTGTATCTCTTGAAGAGTAGAAGTGTTTAGTGCTACTTGTTTCTTAGAATGTCCTAACTTTTTAACCAGTTGATGAAAACCCGTAACATGACCATTCATTTTGTATCTGTTGAAAAGTAGAAGTGTTTGGTGCTACTTGCCTCTTAGAATGTCCTAACTTTTGAACCAGTTGATGGAAATGCATGGCATAACTACTTATTATCAGCTCTTTGTAATAGAGTAAAAACGTCTGGTGTTATTTATTTTGTCAAAAGTTGCAAATCATTTCTTAAAAACTTTTGACGCTTGAGATTATTTTGTTAAGTTTATTTTGTAAAAACTTGGAGATGTCTGCATTTATAAAGAGTCAGTTTTCAAAACTTCTGTTGCGACAGACTGGTGACTTCCAAAAAACAAATATGCAAAGCATTTCCAATTGCTATCATAAATTGAAGTTTAAGCTGCAGCACTCTTTCGCACAGGTGTCAGAAACAATTATTTAAAAATCTGGACCTTTCCGCAGAAACAATTTTTTTTATAAGAACCCGTAAAATTTTGCTCAAGCCCAGTTTTCTTATTTTCTCTTTGTTAATTTCAGCCTCAAGATGTTCTTACTTTTTTCCTATTGTACGCTTGTTCCAAAGACAGAAAATCTGCTTAAAAGAGCTTTTATTGTAGGAAACAAGTTATACACTTGCGCGCTGATTTTGATCAGAAAACGGATTTCTTGATTTGATGATTTTTTCCCCTGTTCTTATATAAGCTATATAAAAGTCTTATAAAAAACGATTGAGCTTTACTTGAGCTTCAGTTTATCGTCTTACTTTGTTCAGTTTAGTTTTAGGCCATCTCAGCCTCAATGATCCCATTAAGTCAGTTCTTAGAAAAAACTTTAAGTTATAACACTTACGTTTTTCTCGGTGTCTGAACCGAACAAAGCCAAGTTGGTGTCTTTCCAGTCGTACTTCTTTTGTTTAACGAAACCTGTGGATCTTGCCACTGTCTCATCGGTAGAACTCATGGTAAAAGGGACTTTAAGTTGAACAAGAGCAAGTTCTGTCGTTGAGTATTTAAGCAAGGTGTGGAAAGCTAAAACTTGAGGATGCTCAACTTTTAATTGTCAGACCACCCGTTTACCGATCACTGTGTATTGGTTCAAAACTTTATCAAGTTGTAATTTAAAAAAATAGAAATTTTACAGCACCTAAATTTTTAGCATTTTTAGAATAATATTTTTTCTCTGGCAAAGTCTAAAACGATAAAAAAAACCCAAGCAATTCTAGATCCATAATCTTCAGACAAAATATATCGGAGGTTTTTTTTTCTGAGACGTTTGGGTAATGAACCATCTAAACAGTCAAATTACTAGTTTTGTTGCTCAGAAAACATTTTTTTCTTGATTGTTCCCCTAAAAGGACATCTGCCCTGTTGTTTGCAACAAAATGTGTCACCCCAACTGATTAATTTGGTTGGAAAACAAAACGTTGGAAATTCAAATTTTGTTTAAATACCAGCTGCCCTCTCCGTAGCTGAAATATTTTGCATTAATACACCAAAATGTTTTTGAAAATTGTTTTAAATTTTTGTTATGACTACAAATTTCAACTTTTTAAAAAAACGCTGCTTTTTTACCCTGAATCTGCAAGATTTTTTATGGTAGCGGCCTTATCTCATCTAACTTCGTGAATACCTTTTGTTCCGCTCCAGAGGCTTTTGATTTAGTAACAAGAAAGAAGGCGTTCGTAATGTTTATTATTTAGGCTGCATTTCTTTTAACATGGTGAATTAAACTCCAAAGGTGCAACTCCGGCTGGCTGACTTGAAATCGTTTTTCCTGTTAATTTTTAGAGTTAATTCTGCGCATTTTAGCGTTTTAAAATTAACCTTGATAATTTTCCTCAACCTAAAGTATAAGGTTTCAAAAAGACAAGAACTTCTAAAATATTTTGATCAGTTTAATTCCAAAGTTTTACAACACGACCACATAGATCTCTGTTCGAAATTATAAAAACGACGACCACTAGTTTGTTGTGGTGTTTTGGGTTCTCTGGAATAATCACCGCAATCAAACCATCAGTTTAATTTGCTTCACCAACTGTACAGTTCATATACTGGACATTTATCACGTCTTGTGCGTCATTAGAACACTTCAAGTTAGCCCTTTCTAAAAGCCAGAAAAGGAAAGAGCTAGTCGAAGTTGGTAAGTAAGTGAAAATTTGGCGGATTTATTTTAGAAACTGTAAAAATATTCCAAAAATTAAAGAGAATGTATGGTGTATTATTCTTGGACGTGCAAGTTTGCACATCCACGCCAAGTTCGCACCGCATTCTCGTAAGCCAGATTTCTGTTTCAAAAATTTCGCCAACAAACAATAACATCGACAAAGCTTTATTTTGTACTGATATTAACGCTAACTACAAGTTGAAAATCACAACATTTGGAAAAATTAAAAATTAGTACTGGTAGGCTCATTGTAACTAAGAAGCTAAACTAAGTTGAGCCACCGGGAAAAATTAGATTGCAATATGAAAATATGAAAATACGTTGCAGTTCCAGAGATAAATTCCCCAAACTTCCGCTGCTTAACAACTTCACCTTCTTTGTTACTGAGACAAATCCCCCAAACTTCCACTGCTTACCAACTTCCAACTTATCTTTGTAATTATTTTAGGCACGGCGCTCGTGGAAACAAGGTTTTCGATTATATTAACATTTACTATTGACATAATAGATATAGTAATAATTAGTCATTAGTTTATAGCCATATAGATATTTACGATATCAATAACTAGTATTTTATACTAATATAGTAAACTAGAAATTGTATATCATATTTTATACCTGATGAGCCTTACCGTGGATAAATAATGATGATGATGACCTTGCTCATTCCATTTCTGTCATTTACTGAAAAAGGGATAACCTCAAGTTTTCTATTGACATACAATTTGTGATAAAGGTTTATTACCTTACACGGGACACTGATGTCGATTAGTGGGATACTAGCTGCATTTTATATTTGTTAGGCTGTTGTCGTGACTTTGGTTCATCTTTATCAGGCTTGTAACTTCATTACAGTGGTAACAGTGTTAGTTGTATTAACTTTTGAATACCAAACTTGACCAAAGACGAGTTTCTAAATCCTACAAACCAATGTACGTGTACGTGAGTTTATTTGTATACATCGACACGTAACGAAGTCTTTTCAAGGGCTGGGTTTCCTTTGACAAATTTAATGTGTACATTTAATATTTGAAATTACGAAAAACGAATATCAATGGTTCAATTCTAAATTTACTGGAACCCATCAGACATCGCACTCTGAGTGAAAACTTATAAACTAACGCAGACCGTAGACGTCACTGTAGTTTGAGTGTTCTGTTTACTCGGGTGATCTCGGCCGGGTTCCCCGCTATTTAGGAAAAACCCATTGCTCAGCCAGTATTACTTTAGATTGTTTCTTCAATTGAGGATAAAAATGTGGGCACAAAATTGTTCTCACAGTGCATGTTGATTTTAGATGAAACAGCTGTTTTTCCAGTTTTCAATTGCAAGGCATCTAAGGTCACAAAGGATTCTAACCTCCAGTTTTAGCCATAAAATGATAAGCGTGGGAGTTACAAAACATTTTAAGGAATATTTTGGTGTTTTGCTACACCATTCACTGATCCGGACAGAGACTGTTTTTTAAATTAATATAGACCTTTTAAAGCATAAAGACGTCAGTAGACTTGATACCCGAAATGGATTCTGGTTTTATAATAGTGATAATGATAATGACACTTCTCGAGGATTTTTAAAAAACAGATCAAATTTACAAATTGCTCCTCTTATCTTGCAGCCAATTATCCATTCAAATTGGGAAAGATTTCTCTTTCGAAGCAGGGCATTCAAGTGTTGTCACGACTTAGCATGAAAGTCAAGTTTCAAAACTGGTGTATTTCTTTTTCTTTAATTCATCGCAAGAACTGACTCTGATACCTTAAATTCAGTTTGCACGAACCAGTAAGAATTATTTCAGCATTTTAATTTTTTTTAAAAGAATTTTAATATAGGCCTTACGCATGTTTCATTAGCTGGTGAAAAACTCACCCAAAGTCTCTACGAAACTCGTTTAACGTTTAAACATGTCTAAAACTTCCTGGCGCGTTCATGAAACACTCGTTTACAGATCAAATCATACGTTTTTCCCCACCCAATTTCAGCCACATGACGTTAAAATTGATACACATTTTCAGGGCTGGAAAATGTCTCTCGTACGCCATATTTAGGTCATGTGCCCACAATTTTCAGTTTAGAAAAGGTACCGAATTGTGAATCAAAATGTCAAAATATATACCCAATTTACGACCAAAATGGCTCATAAACGATACACTGGGGCGCTTCAAATGCTAGTATTTGTAATATACCCTATTTAAAGAAGTGACCTCCCCGGTAAACACAAAAGCGGTCAACAGAGACGCGTTAACAACATATGTCCGATAAACTTGATAAACAACTGAGTGTTTTTTTATTGCATATATCTCATCAGTGCATAATTATAAAATGATTCCAAACACGAAAGCTGAATCTTTTTAAATATACACGTTCACATATTCAGAGGGTCGTACCCTGAAATGTGACTAAGGCTTACTCAGGTCTAAGGCAAAGCCAAAGTACAAACTGATGGCAAGAAATGGTCTCCATTCTCCTTTGTATTCATACAAAGCTTCTGCATACAGACATCAAGTGAACCCATACCGTATTTACACAAAATCATTCACGACACCAAAATTTAACACATTTCATCGTCTTTTTTGTTCTTCGTAATTTTCACGAAATTTGCAGAAATCGAATAAATTTATAAATATTGTCATCTCTAAAGAGAAAGTGCAAAACATAAAACCACAAGAATTTAGAAAACTTTCGATAATTTCTCCACTAACACAAAGTTAAATGTTTGAAATAACAAAATTTAAACCGAAACGAAGTATATCCAGCGACTTGTAATGAAAATCAGCGCGATGATGCATGTTGAGAGAGAAAACTCCAATGTAGAAAATCATTGCCGATAATGTTAACGGTTGAAAATGAAGAAGAAAATAACCAGGCCTGGTTGTTCAAAAGGTGGTTAACTTTAACCCTGGGTTAGGCCAAAAAAATTCAAAGAGCAAATTCTTCACCAAGGAATATGTTTCCAGTTCTTATAAAATACTGTTCAGGCTTTCCTTAAAAACTCAAATGCTAAAACCAAAATGGCAGCTTGAATCATTCTGTAAGGTAGTAAACACAAACATGGGTTAAATATTTATCCCTGGGCTAGCGCTGACCGGCTTTCGAACAACTGGGCCCCGGGTGATAAGGTTAAAAAAGCTTGGCGATAATATTTATTAACACATTTCCGCAAAAATTAAATGTAGTAAGGCAGTATGAAATCTCAGAACCAACAGTTTTAAACCAATGATATTCTTAGTGAAGGCATTTAAATACCATGGAAATTGCTTATACATATATCAGGATTAGTTTAGGTCCAAGGACAGATCATTGTGGAACACCACAGAAAACAGTTTCTCATCGCCAAAGACGCAAGAATAAAGTGTCGCGAAAATTAAGTCTAAGAAGGTAGCAGTGTGAAATCTCGAAAACGACAGTCTAAACCTAGAGTATACTTAGTTTAGACATTTAAGTACAAATTGTTGATAAGCTAGCATTGCCTTGCCTGTGTCCAGAGTGTCTAACCGTCCCGTTTTAGGCGGGATTGTCCCGATTTTGCTTGAGAATCCCGAATCCCGACTCGACTTCAGTCGGGACACGAAAAATCCCGATTTTGAACATCAGCTCCCACAAGCCAACGAGCAGAGAAAGATATTTTCGTTAAATTATCATAATACTTGTCATACGATGAAACAAATTCCGAGTTCGCTGTGAGACACTAATGGCCAATCTTTTTCCCAGTGAACTGAGTGTAAACCCGCGGAGCGTAAACTGAACAGAAGATAAAACTACAATGTACACTTTTTGGTCCTTCGTAAGTAACTAATATCGAATTTGGGACAATTAGAATAGGTGTGACAATAGGCGTGAAATTTATTACATGATAACGCTTTTTTTTTATCAAAGTTAAGAAGAAAACAACGAACAATTATCGGAACCTTTTTGACATTAATATCGGTTTGAGAGTGCTGGAAATGGTGTTTTAGGGCTTCGGCGCTCGCAATGTCTCCCCTACCTGGCTACCATTAAAATTGTCCCGATTTCAGTTGGCCCGTAGGTTGGACACTGTATTTTTTTAAAAAAATAAATAAATAAATAAAAATAACAACCGCCCGCCCGACCACAAAATTTTGGAAAAAAGGATGCTAACCAACTAATTTTTTTAATTTGGCCTTAGAGGAAAATAAATATTAATTACCTG
>JANRMR010177226.1:0-12140 GCA_025434825.1 Bergia sp. 'catenularis' | reverse complement strand
AAGGAGGATGGGGGGAAGAGGAGGGGGAGGGGGAGGGGGGGTCAAACCAAAACACTATAAGGGGACTATGGATAGTGTCTGGAACTTACATATTTGTTATTGTGATGCATGAAGATAAACAGAGGAACTCTAAAAGTAGGTGGAAGAAGCAGGACACAAAGTGGAACGCTTTTCCAGCCCAGTTTTTTTTTATCATCCAGGGTACATTTATTTTCAGAAACAGTTGGAAGTACAGTCTTTCTGGCACTTTCTGTTCTTTTATATACCAATTCAATTCATCTGTTACAAACCTTTACAGTAGAAGTAATTTAATTGGAATCCAGTTGTTTGAGTGCTAAAATTTATCCAGTCTTGATAAACATTGGGCAACTAGTGAACATGCATATGAATAGCATCAGTCCCATTTAATAATTTTGTTATGTGATTTCTGATTAGCTGGGGTGACCCCAAACACTGCAATCTACACTGTTGTATTTTGCCTTTCCAGGTTAAAAAAGACAACTTTTCCAACGTTTCTCTTGACATTGCCTTTATAAGAACTTGAGATTGAGATCAACACTCCCTTATTGTTGAACAATTACATGTTTGTACAGCACATGCACTTTTATACACCATGGGACCTTCTCGCCCCTAGGGCCCAGGAACTGCCAGAACTATCCAAAGCTTGATAGGGATTGTATTTAACTATTTCACATGGAATTAATTTGATAATACCCTTTGAAAAAAATGACAAATGCTTAAATATTATAATTACAGTACCTTATCTTACATTTTTGTTTCCTTGGTTCAGGAACTCGAGTTGCCTCTTTGCTTAAGTCTAGTACTGAGACTGGAGCCTTCGAGAAAGCGTTAGTTGCTCCTGTCAGTGGATGGCATATCACTACAGGTTTTCCTAAAGAGCCAAAGAAGAGGGTTCGCCGACAGCTGCCTATTCAACCCACACCTACACCACTTAACACTGTTGTGGCAGTTCTTCCATCTTCTGCATGTGCTCGATGTCAAAAGCATGGTATTTCTCGAGCTACAGCAACACCAACTGCTACCATAGCTATTCCAACATCTCGGGTTGAGGTTACCACTGTGCTTGTCAGTCCTACACCAGTGGTACCAACAACAACCAAAGCTGTGGTGGTGCCAGCTACCAGACAAAAAACGAAACCACCAACTACAACTGAAGAACTGACAACTCCCAAAATCTCAACAACATTTGAACCTTCAACAGCACCAGAAACAACAACCAAAATAACTACTCAGCTTGTTACGACAAAACCAGAGACTCCTGTGGTTGGCAAAAACAAAGCACCAGAACTTGTCAACCACATTGACCATATTACTGTATTTGCTGGACAAGGCTACCGATATAAGATTGGTCTCGATAATTTCTATGATCAGGAAGATGGTGATACAAGCAATTTAAAGTTAGAACTTCAAACTATTGATTCCCATAAATTACTGTCCTCCTCGTGGATCCTTCTTAATCAGACGAAGCAAGAGATCTATGCACTTCCCATGGAAAATGACATCAAAACACATGAGTTTATGTTGATAGCCCGAGACTCTGGTGGTCAGAAGTCTCCCAATGACGCATTTGAATTTCAGGTCAAAGTAGATGAAGCACTTTACAATCACAAGTTTGTAATACATCTTGATGTAGACAATGCAACATTCCTAAATGATGTTGGTGTTAGATTGGTACTACTTGATAAGTTAACTGGATATTTTGGGGTCAATTTCACAAGCATTCGGGTGGCATCCTATGCAGCTGGAGTGTTTTTTACGTTTAGGTTTGACTTTATCCCCTATGAATCATGCCAGGATGACAGATTACTTCATCTTCAACAATTATTTTTGGACAAAGATGAAAACAGTGACTTTGGTGAACTCACTGCAGCTTTCCGCAGTGCCTTGATGCCAGAGTTTCCTTTGATCTCAGGTCGATATGAGATGCTGGGTGACTGTGCAGCTGTACTTCCACCTGGTGTTGTAGCTGTCAGCACTCGCGGCCCAGGAGTTTGGTGGACGTATGCAATTATTCCAGCCATTGTTTTGGCTGTACTTCTTCTAATCATTGGCATTTGTGTGTTAGTCATGATGAAATGTAGGCGCAACCAGAGACTGGGTGCTGGTGATAAAAAGACCTACATCTACAAGAAGAAACCTGTTGTGTTCCGTGAGGAGTTTGAAATCAAAGAGGAAAGCCTAAAGATGCCCCTGATTTTACCAAATGAGAAACCTCCACTACCGCCACCTGCATATCCAAGGACTCCCAATGGTTCAGCAGTTACGACACCTCTCATTGGAGGAGAGGAACGACGGATGATGAATGGTGGGCATGGTATGATGGCAGAAACCAGCTTCAGCAGTGGAGGTGGAGGTGGAGGTGGCATGGTAGCAGGTGGTATGGCTGGAGGTGGTATGGCAGGAGGCGGCATGGCAGGAAATGGTATGGCTGGAGGTGGTATAGTAGCAGGTGGTATGGCTGGAGGCGGTATGGCTGGAGGTGGCATGGCAGGAGGTGGCATGGCAGGAGGTGGTATGGCTGGAGGTGGCATGGCAGGGGGTGGTATGGGAGGAGGTGGTATGGCTGGAGGTGGTATGGGAGGAGGTGGTATGGGTGGAGATGGTATGGGAGGAGGTGGTATGGCTGGTGGAGGGGGAGGCATGGTTGCAGTTGGGGGAGGAGGCGGTGGGGGTAGCATGGCTTATCAGGCTTCATCATTCTCATCAAGTGGTCGCAGGCAAATGTCAAGTTCGAGCTTCAGCAGCAACTATAGTGCGAGTGGTGGCTCCACAAGGAAGGCAGCATACTCTGGCTACCGACTCCCTCCGGCCTATGTACCACCATGAAGAAATTATGGGATCTGAGTCAACTGTATTTCCAGGTTCTCAGAACCGATCAGTTTCTTGTTGAAGGAAAACGTTCTCCCCTAGATAAGGAGATTCTAGCAAATTCTGAATTATGTTTTAAGCACATTTTGATGTTTAACAAATTTAGCTTTTTAATATTCAACCTTGCTAGATTTTGCAGTTTACGGCTTTACTAGCAACACCTTCTTTGTCAAATCTTCTTGCGATGATTTCATTTCCGCAGGGTGCGTAGTAACGAAAGGTCTGCTCCACTAAAGGACACTTGAAGCTGTGTTAATATCTAATTTTTACTAAAGATAGACTATTTTTGCTAGGAAAACAGAATATACTTTTATTTTCGTAATTAATGCAAATCTTTTTGTGCCTTAATGAATGAAAAAGGGATTTCTTTGCCAATGCATAATAATGAGAAGTTTTTTTTGCTTTACTAGTCAGGTCAGATTTTGTATTAACGCTGAAAAGCTGAGGAGCCGCTGAGTAATTTACTGTAATTTACATACTATATGTTGCAATACCAACTAGATTTAATATTTTACTGTAAATTGGGTACTAGAACAATTATGGATGGACTGTTTTTCAAAAAGTCCTTTCATATTTTTAGTGCTGTAGCAATTATATCCATTTAGCAATGATAAAAAAGACGGCTTACTGTAAGGAAGAAATGTTATTCATGTTCATGCCTTTCTTTTATTATATTAAAGGATAGCGTGTTAGTATTGTGTCCGCTTAGTTCTATATGTTTGGCTGTTTTACAACTAAAAAAACGTGAGAATAATGTTGCTGCTTTTACCTTTTATCAGTCGTCGTACAGCTAAACATGATTTAGCTTCGATAAAGCAACTACAAAACGTGACTATTTTCAGTGGGCAAAGAGATACAGCCGTACTTTGCTGTTCAAAATCGTATGTAAAATAACCAAAAATTTCGTCCAAATCGACTTTTAACTTGAGCTATTGGCGCATTTCAAGATAAACGGCTAATGTAATTTATAGTGAAACAAATTAACATAATTAGTATCGACCGCAAAATGTTCTGGCAGGAATTCTCGACTCGGATCCCGAAGCATTCCTATATGATGTACTTATATTATACCACAGTGGGAATATTATATATTGGTTGCTTTTCTGTGATGGAACAAAGATTCGGTCCACCCTGCCACTCCCAACGAGTTTATCAATAACCAGGGTCGTAGCCTGTTATGTGCAGATGAGGCAAATGCCTCACCTAAAATTTATGATCCTCGTCGATTTTAGAGGTTTTTTTTTAAAACATTTGAAGGAACTGTCTTTAAAAACTGCCTGAGGAAGAACCGGTATCAGTTAATGCCTCATCTAAATTTGAATTCTGGCTGCAGCTCTGATAACTATTTTCTTCTTACCGTACGATCGATATAAATGAAGTTGTGAGAATGAAACGACTCAAAGTTCTCTTGAATGAGATGCGGTGCAAAATTCTCCCAACTTGTTTATCGAAAATGCATGGAGATCTGTCAGGAATATTGAGTAATGCATCATGTGAAAGGCCAAGGGTTAAAACGTGAAGTCGTGCTTTGTTGTAAGTGTCTAAAACCGTATTGAGGAAGCGGGTGGGTGTCGACTGGAAAATTTATTAAAGGAATGGCTGGGGTATTGTAAATGTTGCCCCCTTTCTGATAGAATGGCGGCCCTTTTATAGAGAAGGGGAAGCTTTTTCAAAGAGACACTCATATCAAGAACAATAACTGAATAAACTGAAAAGGATTGTTTGGAAATGTTAAATCATATTGTCATTATTTTGAAGATTATTTTTGTTGACACGACAATTTATCGTTAGATCTTCATTATACAGAATGATCTCAGTAATGAATGAGTTTTGCACATGATTATAGTGCAAGGTTGAGCCTGCAGTTGGCAAATTTTGAAATATACCCCGTTAAGAAAAAACTTATTTTTGTTGTCACATGAGCATTTTGTAGTATTAAAAATCAAAGAAATAAATACACGAAGTTCTCAAACTGATAAGTTGTCAATTGTCGGTTATTGTAAGTGTATAGTTTTATAGTGGGTGTACCATCTGTACCCAGATGCCGTAAAAAGTTAAATTCTTTTCAAAATAATAGAAACTTTGCCAATGAGTGAATGATGTTAAGTCGGAGAAGAAAAGATGTGGTGACTTGCTCACCCATGCCTGCCCGAGGGTCGGGTATTTGACCTCTCTTGAACATAATTTTTAGTGCAGCTTGTCAGTTTTAAATAATTAATTTGCCCTAGAGTGTGCACGTGAATTTTGAACAAAAGTATACGAAAACTTCAAATACTGTGGAGGATCTACTGTGCTCCCCTCTATCAACTCCCTCACCCCCTCCCCCCCGTTTAGAGCTCAACGTTTGTATTAAGTTCTCCTCTCTATTAAACACCCCCTCCCCTCAAACCACTATCGCCCATCTGAAAAGCATGTTCAGTGTACTTGGAACGTTTTTTTAATTCTTTTGCGTTAATTCTAGTTTCATGCGAGGCAGTTTCAAAACTTTTTTGTCCTTTAAGGACATCAGTACCAATGACGATATATTGCTACTAAATAAATAAATAAATAAATAAATAATTAAATAAAGCAAGCATTTCAGAGAAAAAAAACCCAAAAACAAAATTCAGCCTCGTTTATTTTAACTTTTAACCGTCACTGAGTTTGTAATAAGCCCTCGCTCTTCATTAAGCCCCCCTCTATATTAAGACCCCCACTTTGTTATAAGTCCCCCTCTTTATTAAGACCCCCTCTGGAAGGCTTCAAATTGAATAAACCCCCAGGTCGTTAATACTTAATTTCTTCTTAAGTTCTACTTAATACTGATAGGTGCCGCGTAAATGAAAAACATAGTAACTAAGACATTGTGGAACGTAAATCTGAGGGAACGGAGAAACTAAGCTGAAACAATCTGAAATATGTGACAAACACAAGCTCTTGCTTTCGCCAGTGTTTTTTTTTGGCGGAGGCATCTTCGAAGAACAAGAAAATTTTATGCAAACTGACTATAAAAGAGGCGGTGTGGATCAGGTTCCAACTAGTCACCCCCCCCCCCCCCCTTCTTTGTATCGGAAAATGAAAAAGAAAAAATTATGCTGCGAGCGGAGAGAGCGCAACCTATCCCTGACAGATAACATTTTCTTTTCAATTTTTCGTTTGTTGGAAACAGCGTTACACCATTGCAAGTGACTGTAAATCATACTCCAAAATTTGTATTTGTATATAAGTACTATACAGGGTGAGTACTACAAGTGCTCTTTCTGTCTATAAGCTAGTTTGTAGCCTAACAGAGGTGTTACTGATCATGTCTTCCTCAAGGACTGTACTTTCGATATCGGTCGATATCTTGGCAGCTGCCAACTGTCACGGCAAAATGTTACCAAGGTGGTTTGAATCTCACTCGGGCTGGGTTGTTCGACCGGGCGGGGTTGGGGCCCTGCTTCCCAGGAAACTTTTCAGATTTTGACGCTGAACAAAAATTTTGTTTTCATGCATTTTTGTAGCTCTACTACAAAAAAGTAAAACTTTCAGTATTAAAGAATTCGGACAGATTTCTGGAAACCGGCCTGGATCTTGCCGCTTCAGGGGGCCGGTCCTTGAGAGCAAAATATTTGACCAAAGAAAGGACTTTCATGGCGGGGAATTTGACCAAAAAAAATGTCAAATGCCTGAGGATTTGCCTGGGGGTAAGGGATGGGTACTTTTGGATTTGACTCATACATTAGTTAAATATTCCAACATGTCTGGTGAGATATACCAATCCACCTTTCATTTTATTGTATACATGTACTCCAGAGCCAGTGACTAATATCTTCTAAACAGTACCAGCGGCTGTTTAGATTTCCTCTTTTGCCGAGAAAGTAACACTTGCTGAGTTACTCTTTTTAAGTATTTTTTACGCATTTGTTGACACTGAATAAGAACGATTGTCTTTTTTGACAGAGTTGGAAGTAGGTTAGCAAAGGTAAAATAATTATGTGTAATTTAGATTTTCGACATTTGTTTGAATAGCTATTTACAGTAGCTGTCACAAGCAACACAGCGCAAAGGTTGAGACGGCAACCTGGTTGAAGCCTGGTCCTTCCCAGGAAGACATGTCAGAAAAAAGTATTCGCAGTTGCCGTTTTTTTAAAAGCTACCACTTACCGCATTTTTGTATTTCTAATATTAATAAATGAACCGGCATACATTGATATTAGTAACCAGGGGCAGATTTAGGGGGGTTACGCGGGTGACTAGTCACCCTCAGGAAAATTATCTCCACTGAATAGTATGTAAAATAAATGTTCTCTGCGTATCCCCAGCCTCAGCATGTTCTTAACATGTTCCTAAATTTTGGGATTTTTTCAGCCTCAACACTCTTATAAATAAGGTTCTTATAAAAAAATGGTGTACCTCAGTTCAAGAGTAGAACAACGGTGATCTGTTCCGGGATCCAAATGTTGTTCCTTTTATTTTTATTCAAAGTATACTGATCAAAGCTATTGGTTTGACAAAAATCCATTCTGACGAACAGAATCGCCAAGGATCGATGCATTTTGGCGTTATAGTACGCGGTTAGTCAATAATTTATCATGGACGGGCCAACAAAACTGTAATCCGTTTCAATCGTCCACGAAATTTAGCTATCCGCACTCTATTTGTAACGTTCAAGGCAGAATTGTGCTTGAGCTATATTTGTAGAAGTTGTGTTTGTATTTATTAACGTTTTTATTTTGCCTAGCAAAGGAAAAATTGCGCAATCATATCGTGAAGCAGCACCTTTAACAAAAAACGTGTATTGCTTTTAGGATTTCCGTTCCATTCGTAATTGAATAAATTTCGCGGGCTCCAATCAAAACCGACGCACAATAAAAACAAGTCAATTCTGCGACTTTAGCTGAAACTTTTTAGGTAAATTCAGGCTTTCGTGCGTAATAAAATTGATATAGTTTGCAAAAAATGTGTTTTTGTTGATCTGAATCTTAATTTGGCAAATGTTCTGATGAGGTTTGCTCTTGTAAAAAATAGCGTGTAACATAGGGAGTGAACATATTGTAACCATGCGCACTTTTTCCACTTAGCGGTTGGAGATCATTAAAATTTCATATTTTCAGTTATTGGAGGTAGCGGTTGCAGGGATTTCAGCAGACGCAATGTAATTAGGTCTTGTTTGAGAGCTGAATTATTCACGGGTGTCCCGGTATTGTCAGCGAATCTTATTCCATTATTCCATTAGGCACGTTTTTGAGAAGGAAGAAGCTTCCATTTCTAGGCACGTGTAACGATGAAGAGTTCTACAAGCAAGGAATTGAAGAAAGTGATTGTCAAAACAAGGTATAATATCATTTTATTCTTCGCAGTTTCAATATACGCGGCAGGTGTCTTATATTTTCGCAGAGATCTTTGCAAGAACTTGTATTTTTTTTTTATTTAAAGATATTTTTGAACATGATTTCCTGAATTATTCAATTATTGGGTTATGATATGTATTAGACTTCTGCCATGGCAAACGTTTAGTATTAAATGTGTCTTTAATAAGACTACTACATGATATATGACAACATTATCAACATCTGTAAACAAGACAAATATTCTAAGATCTTCTGATCACGTAAAAATGCAAAACTGGATATATCAATAATAAACTATAATAAACAAGAAATATAATCTAAGATGTTTTAAAACTTTTTGTGTGCTTATTTGCACGACAGTATTGATACTCTGTTTAGCATTAATTGCGAAATACTACTAAGTTTATACAACAATATTATCCACAAGTGATAAACAATTGAACATGAAAACCCAGTCAAACTTCCTCAAAAATGAGTGTAATGTTAGATTACTATTTGATATATATAAATCAAAGTTCCTATTATCGAGGCTCTCAACGGCTGTACCGAAAACGAGCTAAACAGCAAATGATAGCAAGTATTAAATGGCTCCATTTGAAATCACTTAACTACATTTATTAATGATTTGAAATCGGTCTAGACAAAGTCTCTCATATCGAAACAACCCGAATCGTAGAAAAAGTTTTGATAATTTATCAAAAATTAATTTCAATACGGAAAGACCTTAAAGATATTATGAAAGGCCCTTAAAGGGACAAAAATATGCTCTGGCTGTCTAAAATAACATATAGAAACTCGTTAAAATAATGTTATATTACCAACTGCTGTTCATTGTTCGCGCAGACTTGCAAGTCTTGGAGCCGTTGGTTAAAAATCTGAGATTAGGGAGCACAAGTTTTTGCTGTTTAAAATCTCGGCAGTTCTTATCAAAATTTAACATCTTCCTTATATTGTTAATATTGCCAGTTTGGAATATTTGTTTACTTTATCAAGCAATTCTCTTGTTGGAATACTCTCAGAGTGGTATTTGTTTTGGTTCAGCTATGTTCTTGCATTCTGTTGACCACACTCTCATCACCGAGGCTTTGATCACGTGACAAACAGGTGCACGCGAGAGTTTCTTCTCACTGTTTTGAAATAAAACAATAGTTGCACACCACACAAGAAAAATGAAGAAAAGAAACTCAAGAACATCCCTGCACGATAACAACTAAGGCCGTCAAAAATTCTGCAAGCCTGTAAAAGCCTAATTCTTTTCATTACACGAGATTCAGCTTCGTGTTACAGAAACTGTAATAGAAACTAACGCAAGATTATATCTAGTTTTGTACGATGATATTTTCAAGACTTGTTAAGCCATTATTAGCTATCGAGGATAAGATTAAACATCTGTTAATGCTGTCATTGCAGGTAGAGTAAATCTACATTTATTAAAACATTTTCTTCCCCTGTGTCCTGCTCTGATTGAAAACTTTTCCAATCTCTTGGTATTGGTTTTGGTTAATAGGAACCAACGCAAAAACTTTATAAAATAAAAAGTGATTGTTTCAAAGTTAATTTGGCTTCTAGAAAAAGAAACTCAGCTATAAGTTCATTGGGTCTTGATTGAATAATTGTTCACGCTGGACGAGTAAAGCACAGTGGAATTCTCATTGAAAGCACTGACAGGAGAAGTATAGAAAGTGAACGTTAACTAAATACATGATTATGAACTCTTTAAAAAAATAAATTCTGACAAGTCAAATTACATACATAAATGTGAAGTGAAGTGAAGTTATGATATTTAGTGTTGCCTCTTACTCTCGAGTGCACCTCGGAAATTAACACGTAAACAGGGAAGGGTCTAGCCCCCCCCCCTTCTTTGGCAGGTTTGCAAGCATTTTATAAGAAAAACACTGAAACAATCTCTTTTGGAGCACATTTTCCCCTTTTGGACCCACTTTTCCAGAATTTCGAGTATGGCCCCCTTTCCTAAATTTCTGGATCGGCTCCTGGCAAAAGTGAACTTTCAAAGAGTAATGATTCAAAACGTTTGTGAAATTACTAAAAACAAAATAATATGAACAAGTTCAGACCCACTGAGGCAATCCAGGGGGTCCAACTACACCCATCCTCAGCATTGTTGCTATTGCGTTTCCCAACGCTAATTCGTACCCTACGGCCTTTGGAGGTTGATTTTGTTTTCAGTGAAGACACACGCCCGTAGAACTTTACAGATAATTTGCAAACTAATGGAAAGCAAAGGAAAATATGTCACACAATGCCAGGCAAATCCATGTCCTTTTGTTGGAAGAAATTTACTTATTCCTCGGAAACAGCTTGTAATCATAAAAGAAGGATGTTCCTAAGCTTGGAACTTTGTGACTGATGAACATTTCTAATAGAATAGCTGACTTAAAGGGACCCTCAGCTCTTGGCAATATACTTCCTTAAAAGGAGGCATTGAAGCTCCTGTTTACAAATTCTGCTATCTGTGCACAGTTTTACAAACCAGCCCTCGTAGGTTGCCACTCGCGGCCGCCATTTTGGATCGTGGAGACCACCGCATATTTAAAACTGTACTCATTGATGTCGCAGTCTTGTGACGCATTTCTGATCCTTGAAATGCCACGGAGGTTGTTGAGCTATTGATAATGTTTGAAGATTTTCTTGAGCCTGAAACTGGCAAACGCTATACGGAGTTTTGTCAAACACAGTAGACACTACATGTATGCCAAACAAGCAGAGCCCAACAGGCAAGGCCATGCCTGTGACATCAATAAGTGCAGCCTTTAAGATGGCGGTCTCCACGACCTTATGAGTGGTAATTTCTAAGGGCTGGTTTCTAAAACAGAACACAGATAGCGGAAAACTATGCCAAGTTTCGTAAACAAAAGCTATCGATGCATCATTTTAAATTTACAGTACTATGCTGAGAGCCGAGTCCCTTTAAACTGGACCATGCACCCAGTTGGATGTCCCCTTTTTAAGATTTCTGGGCCCACCCTTAACTGAGGTACAAGTTATCCATAAGAACAAAACTATCTGTATTCATATAAAATAACGAAGATCAATGGCATGACCACATTAGTAACATATTTCAAAACACAAGTGACGGACTTTTTCTCATCGTTAGAAGTACGGCAGCTGTCAGCTAAAGATTAAAATTGTATCTCGTATTTTTATTTTATTTTTGCTTTGTTTTCGTATGTTTTCGTCTTTGTAAGGGCAGCTAAGCGCCCCTATTTTCATGTACCCATGTATGTCCTAAATTCCTGGTTTTTTGTGCGATAATCCCAACCAGGTTTGTCATCAAAAAGTTGGTTTTTGGGAAAGTCTTTAGCACTGTTGGTTCCAAACAAAGACTTCACTTATGAAGAACACTGACGATGTCAGTGATCGATGACTCTCGCGTGCTGGAAACGCCTGACTGAATTGATCATATGGCACCATCCCAGAAAACCGCGCGCGCCCAAAAGGGTCTCAAAACGGCCTTCATTCTAAATTTTAGTCGTTGGTTTTAAAACAGTTCTAAGTACTATCAACTTATTTTTCAGCTAAAGTTGAGCATGGGTTAAAAAGCAACTTCTTTGTTGAATGTAATTGCCAGAACTTGCCTGTTTAATAGTTCATTTTACGGAGTTCGTTTCTTTAGCAAAACGGGAAAACATCAGCGACCGTTACTAATCTCGCAGTCACATTCTGGGATGGTCACTTTTTGACAGACATGAAAGCGCGCGTTGATTGGCTTACTCCAAGCACGTGATAAATGTCTGATCACCTGGTTTGTCCTTACATGTTGGATTTTAAGGGTTCAGTGTTTCAAGTCGGAATCGAGTAAAAGGATCGGCTTTTTGATGGTTTGTGAATGACACACATGAAGCCCTTGTTCGGTGTCGATATCCCGTAAGTATTTCTTAACCAGCCCGGAGAGGGGTGGGGGGGGGGGGACATTTTATG
>JANRMR010177182.1:0-10916 GCA_025434825.1 Bergia sp. 'catenularis' | reverse complement strand
TTTGTGTTTGTGTATGTCTACCAACCAAATATTAATGGTTTGTTGTGTTTGTGTATGTCTACCAAACAAATATTAATTGTTTGTTTGTGTTTGTGTATGTCTACTAACCAAATATTAATGGTTTGTTTGTGTTTGTGTATGTCTACCAACCAAATATTAATGGTTTGTTGTGTTTGTGTATGTCTACCAAACAAATATTAATAGTTGGTTTGTGTTTGTGTATGTTTACCAACCAAATATTAATGGTTTGTTTGTGTTTGTGTTTGTGTATGTCTACCAACCAAATATTAACGGTTTGTTTGTGTTTGTGTGTCTACCAACCAAATATTAATGGTTTGTTTGTGTTTGTGTATGTCTACCAACCAAATATTAATGGTTTGTTTGTGTTTGTGTATGTCTACCAACTAAATATTAACAGTTTGTTTGTGTTTGTGTAATGTCTACCAACCAATATTAATGGTTTGTTTGTGTTTGTGTATGTCTACCAACCAAATGTTAATGGTTTGTTTGTGTTTGTGTATGTCTACCAACCAAATATTAACGGTTTGTTTGTGTTTGTGTATGTATACCAAACAAATTAAAATTAGCTTCTTAAAAAACTGCATAAAGCTATATTACTTTGAGAGACCCAGAGAGTCCAGACTTTCTAAGCCCTTAAATGGTTTCTTCTTAATTTCCTGCATCTGCAACCAACTACAGTAATAACTATGACACAAACACTCTCGTTCAGATTGCAGAGCACAAAATAAGGGTTTCTCTTGCTTAAAAATTCCTCTACAACTTTGTGAGTATATTATATAACAGTTTATAGACATGTGTACAATTATTTCATATTTAAGGTTAAACAGTAAAAATAATAGGAAATGAAATTAGTGTCTTAGCAGGGCTCTAAAAAAATTTAGACACTAGTTATTTTCACCTTTCATTAGCCAAGATAAGTGCACACGTTAAATATATCCTATATATTTAATAATATTTATGAAAAAAGTTTCTTAAATGGATTGCATGGCCTGACACTTTTGAAAACTTGGCTGGCAAATATTCCTCCTATCTTGGGAGTGGGTCTGCTCTCACCTTGTTCAATAAGTGAGTCTATTCTTGGATAAGCTACTGTAGTTGATTCGAGGCATTCTATATTTTCTCTTTGACTGACAGCTTGAGCGTTCATTTCAGATGAGTGTTCTTGTTCTGCCAAAGACTGGACAGCTGGTTGTGTCAGTGCATCAATGGACAAAGTTGGAGCTGAAGGTTCAGCCTGTTCCATATTACTGGCCATACTTTGACTGACAGTTGGTGCACTGCATTCATATGAGTGTTCGTGTTCTGACACAGACTGAACAGCTGGTTGTGCCTGTGCATCAAAGGACAAAGTTGGAGCTGAAGGCTCAATTTGCTCGACAGTACTGTCCACACTTTGATTGACAGTTCCAGACAGGAGCCCTTTTCCAAGTACTTCCTTATCTTCTGCAGCCAACTGGTTTGCATCCTTGGATGTTTCCTCTGTTTTGTCATCACACTGTGTTGAATTCGACACTTCACTAACATCAACTTCACTGGATTCAACAACAGCATTTTTAATTTCCTCTGGTTTAGATACTGCCAAATTTAAATGTTGATTTCCAGATTCAATAGTCTGGACAGTTTTAGCATCACATTCACTCTTCCTAGCTTCTACCTGATCTGTTATTGCAGAGCTTTTCTCTGAAAGATGATCTATTAACAGCTGCGCTGATTCTTCCTGTTCTGTAGTTGCAAACGAAATTTCCACTTCATTCTTGCCTCCTTCTGTTTTGGAAATATTATCTAATTCTTCAGATTTTTCAACACCTGTCCTTTCCGACGAAGTTCCTGGAATTGAAGTTGTGTCTGCTTCTTCACTGGCAGCTTTTTGAGCAGAGATACCTGGACTGGCAACTAAAATATCAAGCAGAAATACGAATGAGAAGTGTGTACTACTGGGGGATTTACCGGGACTTCAATGTTGAAATCCAGTAAGTCACATGAGCTCTTTTAGCGACCTGCAAGTGTACCTCGTAAACAAATGGGTTTTCGAGCTTCTTTTACAATAGATAGCACATAATTTGCACCTTTTGTATTCTCATCTTTTTCCTTGGTCTCTCGATTTTCCACAAACCAAGTAGCGTTCTCCTTCTTCTTCTTTTTCCCCTTCTTCTTCGGCCTTACAGCCTCCATACTTCGTCTGTCAACCTGTTTCCGCCATTTTCTCTGTACTCGGACATTTGCCAAAGTTGGAAAATATCCCAGAATGCCTTGAGGCCTCTTCCGGTTAAACCGGAAATACAAAATCTGCAGTGATTTGCAAAAATACTTCACTTGGACAGAAACTAAGGTCAAAAACAAATATGTCAAATGTCGGAAGAATTTGAAGAAGGCGGTTTTGAGAAACTTCGAACATATATCAATTAATATAGAACAGCTGAAAGACTATTAAAAAAAAAGTCTTCTGAATGCAAAGTACCACACGACGTAAGATAAATATCTCTTCTTTTGGAGATGCGTGTAACATAACAGACGACGTCATTTTTGTCCTCTTCAAGCAAAATCTGAAAAGACAACATCATTTTTGGAGCTGATAGAAGTTGAGATAAAATATAAAGATATTTTTCCTCAATTTCTCTTAGCTGATTTGTGCTTAATTTTGCTTAGTTTAGCACCATGATGGCATAATTCATCCTCGCAGATCCAGGGGCAAAGACTTTTGGGGGTGGAGCAAATTGTGGTCAAGAGAAAAATAAAGGGGGCGAAATATAAAACACACCCCCTCACCCCTTTACTTTCCTTTCGCTCGTCCTGACGTACCGGTGTCTCAGGTCTCCGAGGATGAACAAAATAAAAGACATTCAAGAAGTTGAAACATCTTTTTTTCAAACGCAAATAAATCACAAAACAGAATATTTGCCTTTTTACTTTGTGTCTAAAAGGCTTTTCCTCCAAATTTACAGGGGTTTTGTGATGAACTTTTATGTATATGTAGGTTGGCTTATTTACTTTTTTTTACGATAGTGGCATGCATTATTTTCACTGTTTAACGGTACCTATTATATGATAGAAATCGTCAGTCTAACTTAACTTTAACTAAGAAGCGATTTCAAGGACAACGTTTATGATATATTATATGACTCAAAAATACAAATGTATGTTTCCCATAACATATTTTCATGTTCAGGTCTTATCATAAAACGCACGTCATGCATTAAAGTCGGGCATAAGATGAGGAGGATAGAACCAAAAAAAAGTTTGGCCTTCGGAATGGATGGTTGCTCAATAGTTGGTTATAAGGGAAAATAGAAACCCAACACCAATTTCCACCCCCTCCCACCCGTCCCTCAGCGATGAATGAAAAGTCAAGAAAGAAGATAGAACTCTGGATAATGAGAACAGCAGTATCACTGACCTGTCGTCCTCCTCGCCTCCCCTTCCCCATGAATGAATGGAGTTATTCAGGTACATATTTATAGTAATGATCTACTTGAAACTGAACGATGTTTGAAAAGTCAGGTGGGACTCTTTAACGGACCAAAGAGTATGCACTACATTTGGGTTTTTGGCAGTTGATTGTTGTTCTTAAGTGATGAAAGTTGTTGATTTTTATACACTCTATTTTATATGATACGAAGTAAAAGGACAGACCTGGTAAATCAAGAATTTGTTAGCATTTCTAACAGAAGTGCCGGGAACGTTCAGGTGTGTTACTGTTATAGTAAACGTTACAGCTGCTTCGGCCCGGAATAAGGGACTAAAGTCCAACCATTATTAAGGCAAAAGTTTTCAGAATTGTTTGAGTGTATCTAAAAAATAACTCGGTTTTTATGATTACTTTTAGTCACTCGGTGCTGAGTATGAACTACAATATTTCTGATTTTAATAGTGCTAAGCCATGATTCCCAGATTTATATTATTGTTAATTTGTTTTTAATCAGTTTCTCGACCCTGAGGAACTCGTTTCAAAGCAAAGCCTTATGAAAACAATATTGCTTTCCAAAAATTGGATATACGGTCGGTAAAATCAGAAAGAATCAATAATCGTTAATTGGGTAAAGCTTGGTTCGTTTACATTTTCACCCTCTGCGCGCCTCGCTTTGAACTTTTCAAGTAATCACTAAAAGTTTATAACACGCTGGGTGTATTTTAAATCAAGATTGTGTTTCGACTTTAGAAAAACAAAAAGCGTTTCCCTGACTGAGCCAGCAGTCAAGAAATTGTGCAAATATTCATTCAAGCTTATTGCGGCCCCATAATATTTGAGCAAAATACAGCGTTTTCAGTTCTAGTTTTTGAAAAAACAACTACGAGTTTTTCGTATACAAAACTGGCTTTGATATAAATGTGTTGTAAATAAATCCGAAGTTAAAAGAGTTGGTTGTGCGCGAGGAGATATCATATCACCATCACCGCAGTGGGCCATTGGCTGACTCCGCGGAAGTCCCTTTTGTTGAGCCCTTCTCGTCGGCTCTCAGCCAATGACGGTTGTGGCCCTGGTGATGAGCCTGTCGGAGTCCCCCGCACCGCTCCAAAAGCTTTGTGTGAAATGCTAAATATGTGGGGAAAGTGTTGATGTTCGAGACTGGTTTACGACTGCATTTCTGCATGAATCGAAAATGTAAACCTTGTAATTTATGTGGAGTGTGTTTTTGATGTTTTTCCAAGCATCTGTAGGTTTTCGTTATTGTTTAAATTGTGAAGCTGGCGGTGAAGTGTCTGCCGAAAGTCGGCTTTATGTGTTATGTCGGAGCTTACTGCTTCGTTAGGTTTGTGAAGAAGCCGCACAAGGAAATTTTGTTGTAAATTAAACTAAACAAGACCGTGGTTTGCCGACAAAATTGAAAAGCAGGTATTCCATTGCTTTGATTTCGCCGCTGTCATATTATTGAACTTATGAGAAGCTGGGAGCCACAACTAGTCCACATCGCGGAATCGTTCAATTCACACAGAGGGACAGACTCGCACAACTACAACAAGCGAATCTAAGAAATGGAAATTGAGGGAATTGAAGGTAACGGATATTACTGTATCCTAATGTTGATTCCTCAAATCTTTACTGGTGGAGAAATCTGGCATTTATGATTTTATACCTGATAAAGGACGGAGTTTTGTTTCAACTAAATCGTATTCTTGAAACGACTGGATGCAAACGCGGGCCAAGTTTCACTGGTCATTCGATATCACTTATTCTTCTGCGTGTGAGTAAAGGAATTCTGTCTAAAAGATTTGAAATTACAATTTATACGTATGTTTTCATAACATTTTGCTTCGATCAGGTTTGATCTTGAATAATCAAGAGAGTGGCAGAAAGTGAAAACACGATAATTTTCGATGTGTTGGTTTTGTGATTATTGTCTTCGCATCAGCTGAATGAAGCCTCGGGTTTATAATTATATCTCACATCACTGACTCACTATTCAAATACTCGCGGAATCTTCAATGGGCGAGCAGTTGGGGGCCAGGCGTATCGTGATAACAGGTTGTACTTTTTTCTTTGAAAGCTGTGTTGCTAAATTGTCCTCATCCTCAGACTCGAGTTTTTCGATATTATATTTATGCCGTTAGATAGCATTTTCGGCTAGACTTGTGTGTGTGTGTTGATTCTTCTCATCAGAACAGTAACTTCACAATAAAGACCATAAATTGAACTTAGCCATACGCATTTTAAATACAGTTGAAAAGTTTCCATGATTGTGCACCATCGTTTGAAACGCTTTGCGCACACGTTAAGTGAAATTGTTTGTTTTCGTTTCGGATAGACCCATATTTGAAAGCCCTCCTTGACCCACTGTTTGGATTAGACAAATCTATCAAAAATATTTCAGTAATTATACTTTGGAGAGCGTACAATCAAGGTACAACCTTACTTTTTGAATTGTTCATGATTTGGTGGTGGGGGGGGGGGTGGTTATTGTGTTAAATACAACATTGTCATTAGTCACTGTCATTCTTTGTTGCTCATTTGAAATTTGGTTTGCAAAAGAGCAGGATGCGGATGATAAACATGTAATCGAACAGTTTTTTGCACAGTTCTGAAAAATATCAGGGCTTGTTTGGTCTCGCCAAAATACAAACCATAGCTCAACCAAGCTCAACCAAACTCACCCTGATACCTCTCCCAAATTGTCCAAAAAACTGCTTGATCACATAATAGTACCTGAAGTTTTTTTTAAAGAAATACAGTAAACTCATGCTGCATAACCTGCAATCAAAAGAAAAATGGGGATTTGAAAAAGATTTGAATACATGCAGACACTATATTAATGTTTCATAGCATCTCCAGTGCTACATTGAAACAGTACTCTGCAGATGCTTACTGTTGTGCCCAAACACTCAGATGGAGTTTTCCATTCAGCATCCTTCAGTCAATCAGAGCAATGTTTTGGTTCAGATTCATTGAATTTTTTATACACTGACAGGTAAAAAAGCCAAATTGTATTGAAACATCAAGTCACCTTTATCGCCCTTTTACAACATTTTCTTACCAGTTTTCAGTGTGCTTACCAAGTTGACAAATGATGTTTGAACTTTATGTTCCACTTGAAAACTTAACTTTAGAGAGTGTGTAAGTGTTATTGTTGAGTCCTGTAAACCCTAACATAATTTTATAATTTATGCACACATTTAAATTTTTGATAAAAATTGAGATAATTTATAAACTGTACACTCAGGTTTGTATTGAGCCATTTTTGTTGTTGTTGCAGATGATATATTTGATAGGAACATTGATCAGCTTGATGTCAGAGAAACACCCAGGTATAAACCTGCAAAATTGTACTTCACTTCATGCAAATAGCACCCATTGGTAGAAAATGCTAGGTGTGTAGGGTAGAGGGGTAGGATAGAAGAGTTAGGTAAAGGGGTAGTGTAGAGTGGTTAGATAGAGGGGTGGGATAGAGGGGTTAGATAGAGGGGTGAGATAGAGGGGTAGGGTAGAGGGGTTAGATAGAGGGGTAAGGTAGAGGGGTTAGATAGAGGGGTAGGGTAGAGTGGTTAGATAGAGGGGTGGGGTAGACTGGCTAGATAGAGGGGTGGAGTAGAGGGGTAGGGTGGAGGGGTAGTTTTTGTTATTTTTTACATTTATTCCTTCCATGCTCAAGTTTTGAAAGGTAAAAACAATTTTTAAAATTGAATTAACAAAACATTAACCAGAGGTACAACTCTGATGTATTTCATATTTGCCCCAGTGCATACTTTGTTCTTGCAAGTTTTACCTTCAAATCAAGAAGCAGATTACATGCTGAATCTTTCATTGAGAAAAGGTTGTGCAAGCACACCTCCACTCATGGACATCTTGACTCTTCTCATGTAGTCTGTAAGACAGTCTAGTTCCAGGCCTTCTCATTAATAAAATGTTGAGGCATCATGACAATTTTTATGCAGTAAATAGCAGAGTATAACAAAAGAGATGTACCCCAAAAAGAACCTTATTAATAGCAGTTCAAAGGTCAGCTATAAAGATGAGTTTTAATTTTAGATGCGAGCTGACTGAAGAAGAAGATGAGGATGAGGAACAAGAGTCAGGTCAAAGTGATGTTGACACATTGATAAACCAACAGAATGCCTCAAATCAGGTTAGCATCAGAACAGAGATTTAACTTCCTTTCTTAACCTGTTTGTGGATAGTGCAAAGAAACTAGTATTTGGAACTAAAGGAAACTTAGCAGTGAATCCTTTGATTCATTTAGGGCTAAAGAGTGAATGGATTATTGAATCCTGATATGTACCTAAAGCCCTGTTTCTTGCTTGCTTACTAGAACTGTGCAAATTAAAGTAGCTTTTTTTTACGGATGGCATTCTTAATACATTTCTTTAGTATCAATTCTAATTTGTTTTTCACCTTTGTTAACTGTGTATCACTGTTTCAAGGATGCCACAGCTGTAGTGCCAGCACCAATGACAAACATTTCTGGCTATGGAAAAGTTGTAGCTTGTGACGGTAGACCACAAGCTGCAGTAGCCAATCAGTGCTGCAGTCCCAAGTTACAAAGGCAATCCAATCTGACAACCACGGTTCCTTTGGCTGCTGGCATTCAGGTAAACTTGTAACTCTGTAGTTAGTAAGAACTCTGAGAAGGATGGTTTAAGTCCAATCATTGTCTCTTGGTCGACACTGGTATGCTTATCCAGGGATACCTCTGGCAGAGAGCCATAACCAGTTTCCTTCCATTGTCCCTGTCTGAAGCCACCTGCCAGATATCTTGACATTCTAGATGGATCAACTGGCTTTGGCCCAGACAAGAAATATAGAAAGTGTTCAGTAACTGGTTGGCTTTCTGTGTCAGCACTGCTACCTCAGTTCCATTTAATAACACACTAAGAACAGCTGTTTTGAAAATTGGGATCTTGAATTCTAAGGAGAGGGGTTTTGATCTCCAGACAATTCTAAGTTTCTGAAAGGCATGCCTATGGTTTGTCTTTCCTGTGTTTGATGTCATCTGCAGTGTTTACAATCTGTGTTCTAAGAAAAGAGAAGTTGTGAATGTACTCTATATTTTTCCATCTGCAACAATGGATGTGGAGCTCTTTACTGTAAATTGCACATGAGGATTTTCATTTTTGGGTACTGATCTTCAGACAGACCAGTGGAAAAGATGCAAAGATTGCAAATGTATATAATAATTATACATAAAGTTATCTATAACTCAATTTTCTAGCATTATATTACTTGTCAAATTAAATTTGTTAAATTTCAATTTTTCATTTTGGATACAGTATTAAGTTTTAAAATTTTTAATATTTGCATCTGAGGGCTCTCTGTAAAGTGTCACATAAATCATAAATTTATAAATAAGATTTGTTTGGCATAACATCATTCATGTGATAGCAGTGACTCTCCAGTTTTATTCTCAAATAATTATGCAGGCTCTAGGACTTTCTGTTTAGAAAATGTGTACAGATTTCTGGCTCCTACTGTACATAAAGCTGGATTCCATCCAGATTCTTGTAAATTAAGGAAGTATAGCAATAATCATGTAAAATTGTTAATTAGATGTATGTATCATTGTGTTTTTGTGCTACTATCCTGGTCCCAAGGTTGCCCAAGGCGCTGTGGGTGTTCCTGCGGCATATACCATGAATAACAAGATGGTTGCAGGGAACGCAAAGGTGCCGTCAGCACATATCATTGGGAGTAACAAGAGCAGCAGTGTCAGTTCAAATGTGACAATGTCGCCAAAATTGAGTGGCAGGAAACTTGACAAGAGTCAGGTGGATCAAATGATGGACAATGCCTACTTGGATGACAGTGACTGCGTCAAGGTTAGTGGATCGAATGTGATGATTTTGATGATGATAGTAATGATGATGAATAACATCATCAGATGGTGGACAATGCTTACTTGGATGATAGTGACTGCGTCAAGGTTAGTGGATCAAAGGTGATGATTTTGATGATGATAGTAATGATGATGAATAACATCATCAGATGGTGGACAATGCCTACTTGGATGATAGTGACTGCGTCAAGGTTAGTGGATCTAATGTGATGATTTTGATGATGATAGTAATGATGATGAATAGCATCATCAGATGGTGGACAATGCCTACTTGGATGACAGTGACTGCGTCAAGGTTAGTGGATCTAATGTGATAATGTTGATGATGATGGTAATAATGATAATGAATACTATCATCAGATGATGGGCAATGCCTACTTGGATGATAGTGAGTGTGTTAAGGTTAGTGGATCTAATGTGATGATGTTGATGATGATAGTAATAAAGATGAAGAATACCCATCATCATTATCTACAGTAAGGTTATCCATCAGTTAGTTTGTTACCATGATAAGAAATGATAAATCTAGTTTACAATATATGTAAGGTAAGTTATAGTATTTTTCAAACTGAAAAACTGTTTTTTCAGCATAGGTGAGTAAGTGAATATTTTGTTGATCAGCTAAAGTTGATATGTTATGTTGTTCACAAGATCTTGTTTTGAGCTTTAACCCTTTGTCAGAGTAGACTCTAACAGTCAGTTGAGCCATTTTTTGTTGTGTGAACGAAAGGTTTGAGTCTCTTTGGTTTGATTTTTAGGACTTCAGTGCAGAGGACAGGGCAAAGGAAACCAAACAAAAACAGATGAAGGAATTAAAAGTTGGCAAAAACCATTCAATCATTTCACCCTCCAAATCCCTGCACCCCTGGGAAGATGATGATGTAGATTCTATTAAGGTACATTAACCCTGCCCAGCAATTATTTGTTTTCCAATTTTGAAAGTATTCCTGAGAAAGTGTAACTCCACTTGCTTTTCTGAAGCTTTTTGTGTTGTTCAGCAATTTCTTGTCTTCAAGGCAGGCAAGATTAAGAGGCATTTTATGGGATCATCGTGTGGCTTGAAAGTTATTTATGAAAGTTAATTACATTTAATCAGTATTAGATTTTGCAAGATTTTCAAAGACAATTACAGGTTAAAATAATTTTACTCGTTTCTGGACATTGAAGTGGTGCAGTGAATGTAACTCTTACCATTACCATTTGGATTGGATTCCCATTGAGGCAGATGTGAGAGGGGTTGCAGTTCCACTGCTTTTCAAGGAGTTCACAGAGAGCTCTGGTTTTCTCCCTCAATGAAAAGCTGCTTGTGTGTACCAACATCTGCCAGTAATGGGATTGGTTGTAATATTAGGCACTTGAATATTAAATCAAATAGTTGAGAATAATGGAGATATATATACCTGTGATACAGGATTTCAGTGGCTCATTCCGACAGAAGGAAGAGAAATATATGTATCGGACAGATGAGGCAATTTACCAGAGAGCAACTGAGGAACACATCAAACGGCCACCAGCCTGGCATGACGAGGAAGTGGACTCTGTAAGGGTAAGTGAAAGGAATCTCGGCCACACGGTTAGTCTAACGGGTTCCAAGATCTTGGATGTGGAACAGGGATGGCTCGCGAGAGGAATCAA
>JANRMR010177171.1:0-12145 GCA_025434825.1 Bergia sp. 'catenularis' | reverse complement strand
AACTTGTCACCTCATTTGCATTGCAAAAGCTCGTGTTTCAAATAAGCGCCGCCCCCGAATAAGCGCCGCACCAAAAAATACGAAAATTAAATAAGCGCCGCAGCGCTTAATCGAGTAAATACGGTACATTAAAGCAATTTTTACTCATCAAAAGCTTGTATGTACGTTTCTAACATCTGTAGTGGTCATAGTAGCCTTTCGTTTGATTGTGTAACGAGAAATTTAAAAAAAAAGTTAAAACAGTATATAGTGATAACCGCCCGTCTCCTTTATGAGGAAAATCAGGATGCTAAACTACTTACTTTTTTAACTGACCTGTGGAATATGAAAATACAACACAGTAACTGAAAGCAATGTTCATTTAAGATCTATGCATGTATCAGATTAAGATCAATGACGTTTTAACCCTTCCATTCAAGATGTTTTAAAGGATATGTGAGTAGTCAACCACTAGCTTCCACGGCAATTGTCTCATGTTCGTAAATTTACACTTCTGTAATGGCAGTGAATGGAAACAGTTGAGCTTACTGATAATTTTGGGTGCCATCTTCGGTTTGCAAGTCACCGATCTTTTAATTTTCCACTTCCTTGGCAATTTGTAAGCTGTTTGTACAGTACTCTTGTCCTCAAAGCTATTCAAATTTCTTTCAATGTTACGTCGTCACCACGACAAGTCGTAAATGGATTTGTTAAAGAAATACAAGTAATATAATCGACTTTTTAAAAGTCACGTGAATTGTGACGTCATCACTATAGCATGTTGTAATTGGTCTACACAACATTGAAATAAGGTTTGAGAAAATGAGAAAATAAAGCTGTCAAAATGAGTGCGATACAAGCAACATGTTCGATTCAAATCACGTGGCTTGCGACAGCATCACTTTGGAGGCCACGCGTAAAAACTATGTACCTTTCTAATCTTGTTTGATCTACCTTACACCAAAAGTATACGTATAAAACCTTAAAAATGTTTTACCACATTTTATTAGATTTAAGGTGAGTCTCTTATTACATCTAGTGTTAATTTTTATTACATTCAGGGTGGTTATTACATTGAGCGTTGTTATTACCGTTACAGTGATACAGTGGCTTATGTTATCTAGTGCTAAAACGACGCGAAGATAAAGTATTCAATGAATGAGAAAAATATTAATTTTTGAATGTTTTCTCTCTAATGACAGGGTCTTTATGAACTAATGGCGAGTCAGTTAAGTGCTGTTTGATTGATCCACAAAGCAACTGGTTGCTTTAAACTACCCTTACTTTACTGGAGGTTGAGGGAGGAGTGAGATTTTTTAAGGAACTGTTTGCAGAGCTTCAAAAGTATAATTGAATTGTTTGCAAAAGTAAAAATAACACTGGTTGGCAAGAACTGGATTTAAAACATTGTGTGTGCACTGTAGGTACGGCACTCTTTGTTTATAAGAATAGCGTTTTTCGTGACAAAGCTGGATAAGGTTTTTCTGGTGATTTTAGGCTGAAAATATTCTGGTGAGTATTCTTAGATTACAGAGCAAAGTATTTTTATTAATGAAAGCCAATGTGATTGCATGTATTGGACTAGTTTTAATTGATTTGTTAGTTGATCGGCTGGTTTTGCTTGAAAAAGGAAAGAACTTAACATACGTTTCAAAAGTAAAATATAGTTCACTTTTTAAAAAAAGAACTTTTGGTTTTATCATATTCTATTTTCAACACGCAAAAAAATCGTATTTAACAAAATCTCAGCCTTGGGTATATTGTTAGCATATTCTTCAAACTGTGCCAATACTCTTTATTAACTCTATTTATTAACTCTATTTATCAAATATATTATCATAAAAAAAGAGTTTAAAACAAACTATTTGTTCAATCAAATTTCCCACCGAACCCCTCCCCGGCCAAAATCTGATGGACCATCCCTGATGTCTGTTTGATAAAAAGAAAAACAAAAACTAGTAACAATTATTTTAATTTTTTGTTAGAAAAAAATTCAAAAACAATAAATGTAAACGTATGTTTCACGATAACAACTCGCATTTTGCTGCAGAAGTAACTACCACCCGGCGTCTTCTTGAACTAAAATTTTGATATTTAGTAAGTTCAACTACAGACAATAGAAAGAGAATTTGTACACATTATGATCGATACTCTTTCGCTGTCCACATAACAGAAATACATGATTTCGTCGCATAATTTATATTCTCTAGAGTAATTTTCCTTAAATCAAAACGCAGTTTTAGTTATTCCCCATTTCTCTTTATACTCTATTAATTGTTATGCCAGGTAAAGTATTTACAAAATATCAAATTATATATGCACGCCTGTATTAGCGCGTATTATTATTGGTACGTACTATTATTAGCGTGTATTATTATTGGTACGTACTATTATTAGCGCGTATTATTATTGGTACGTACTAATCCTGTAAAGCAGTTTATCTTTCTATACACGCTTGTTATTTTAAATAAGAACATTTTTATAAGAACAAGGAGGCTGAAATTGGCCTCAAAATTAAGAATAGCCTGAGAACAATCGAGGCTCGGATTCCAACAGTTACACGAATGAAATGTTTTTTCATGTTCTTGGGAAAACTTCAGTTCATTCAGAAACCAACGCAGATACCATACATTGCACTGTTTTTTTCACAGAAGATTAGCAGAGTGTTTGCTCGTTCATTCCTGCCTGAAAGCATGCTATTCTTTCCCTCTACAACATCAGCGACAGCAATTTAGCCACGTTTATTAAATCAAGGGTCTCCAATTTTCGAAAATATTTATGTTAATTTATGTGTAGGCAAAAGAATAATTCAAGAACAACTGAGGCTCAAACTGTCGTAAAAATGAAGAACAATGAGGCTCAGACCAATTTACTGGTTCTTATACAAAAAGCGTGTATTTCAATCCTTAAAAGAGCGTCCTATATGTACTCGTTTTAATTTTCATAAAATTGCAGACTCACGACGGTCACATAAACCACTGCACCGTTTTATCGAGGGTTAGGTTAGAACGTACGAAGGTTTCAATGAATTAATTTCGTCATTCTCGAAACAGTAGTGTAAAGTTGTATCAAAAACATTTGTTACATAGCTTACTTATCACCTAGTTTAAAAATAAAACATAGTAACGGTTTAATAATATCCTGTCTAATGTCGTTCGTGAAAGCAGAACTCAAACAGTAACACGCAACTGAACTCACACCTGTTGTGTATCATTGTTCCCTTTATCCAGTTTGTCTTCACCTTTTGGCGCTCTCACAGCTTTTGCACGCGTGCGCAGATGCGAAGGTAACGTTCTACTGCCCAGATGAAGTGCAAGTTTCACAACTTCTTTCTCAAACTCTAGGAGTAAGAGTTTCGGGTCGTCTATATTCTCTGTTGACGAGACCATACCGAGTCGCAGCTGATGTCCGTGGGTAGCAAACGACAACGAAAGTCCGGATTCGCTTGGCCTCGGTGACCAAAACGTCATCAGTTTAGCCATTTTGCCGTTGAAATACAAAGGTGTGGTGGGGCCTGGGACATACGTGACGGTACACGAAGCTTTTCCAGTCAGAAACTCGACCAGTGACCTGACAGCTCGTGTTGGCAGCAGCATGGAGCATAGCTTGGTAAATCCCCACAAGACGATCTTTTCCACGACGCAGCCCAGTGTGCCGATCCTTCTTCTTGTTTCCCACAGACGAGGCACAGCACCTGACGTTAAACAAACCAAAGGTAAAGTTAGGGTTGAACAGTAGCAATACTTTTCAGTGATTACATGCAGTATTTTGTAAAACAGGCTCGCTCACGTCTACATTTTGGGATTTATCTCTTCAGCTTAAACTCTTAAATTGGAGAGGTTAATGGTCCATAGAGTACGTGGACAAGATGGCTACTTAGCAATGGATCATATGGCGGCAAACCAGTTGCAGAATGCAGACATTTTAAATTCTTAGTATTCATGTACTAATCTGCTTTTTATCTGAGGTATATATGAATTTGTTTAAATTACAGTTATAAACATATTAATTTCTTAGTTCTAGTGAGAAATCAGAACATTGACAATATGATTACCACATCAAAACATAATATGATTCGTTTAGTCATGAAACTATTCAATGTAAGTATAAAGGGTAGCATTTTTATCAGTTGATTGATTCTGATTTAGGCCGTACAAAAAAAAACATATATGTTTTTGTAGTCATCTTGAGACTCTGTGGCAGAAAAAGCTTCACACTTTCGTCGGCCCGGAAGATCCCTGGCAGCGAGGTTAAAGAAAGATTAGGAATTTTCTTCATTGTTTTATTTCTCTCAATGTGCGGAACATCGTGCTAAAGATAACTTACCTTCTGTCCCAACAGGCAGTTTTATGAAAACTGGAGCGAACTGATTGTCGAGCCGCAGGCCGGAGTGCTGTGGGCGCACATCAAGTTGGAGACACGCCCTGACATCAGAGGGATGGTCCACCCCGCACATCCTCATGTAAGACCTCAAGGCACCCGCTAGGCACGAAACGATCACCAAGTCCACTGAAATGACATTCACAGCTTTTCAATAACTTCACTCTAACCCAAACTAAGGGAGGGTAGGTGGGCAGTTGCCCAGAAACCTCAATTGATATCACGAGATTATAACTATAATATAATAATATAAGCTTCACTTTTTTACATCACTTCCTTGCTCTCTATGATCTCAAATGTTTATCTCGCAAGGCCTAAAGACAGGGAGCTTTTAATCCAGGGCTACAATTAAGTTTGCCAGCACACGGATTAGTTAAGAATGTGCACATAGATCTAGTGACTTTTCATGTCAGTTTATTTATGTTCAAGTTCTACAAGATTTTCCTGAGTCAAGATATGGAATTTAATTGAACCAGATTTTACTTGAAACTGCTATCCATTAGAGCTTTCAAGGTCAGATTAAAAGCCGATTTCATTTAAACGTGCTGAACTTAATAACTTACCATGCTGGACCTATATTCTAACAATATTGTTATGGCTACAAATATCAGATTCCTTTGCCATCCTTTGTTGCCTTCATACTGTACATGCGTACGAATTTTTTGTTGCTTTTTTTTCTACTTTTTCCCTCCCTTCCTTTTCATTCCTTTCTCGTACCGATTAATCCTCATTTCAGTTACTCAGTAGTACTGGTTGCCTGGCTCGCTTAGCCCTTATGGTTATTCCAGGTAACCAACACCTATATCTATCTCAACTTACTACTAATTAATCTGTATGTATAAATCTAATAGGTGAAATAAGGTATTTGTTGTTTAAATTTTAATCTTGATTTATGCCAATATTATGTCGCGCTTTGACGTACTGAACCTGGTGGTTTCGTGCCATTTTTCCTTGGTTTCTTATTTTGACATTTCTGAGCATGGAGCCATGATTCCAGTTAGAAAATGTTTCTGTGTTTGGGAGAGTATGTCGTTGGAACTTCAAAGGTTTTTTTACCCTACACTAATTTATTTCATTCAGACCAAAATGTAAACAACATAAGCGTAGTAGATTTCTCTCGTTTCTTTTAGACAGTTTTTTCTTAAATATTTTAAAACCTGAATGTTTTCGATAAAACCGTATGTGTTAGTATTATATCCCAGGAGAGAGGGGGGGGGGGCAATAGAATAGAATAGAATAGAATAGAAATAGAAAGTATTTGTCAAAAATTATTGTTCCTAACTCTGACGACTTTGCCAAAATCTGATTTTATACCATTTTGGCAAATCCCGAATCCGGAGATGATTCAAAGCTCATTGACACGTCTTAATCTTAGTTTGATCGGTCTTATAGCTGGACTTCGACTTTAAAATCGAAAGTATAGTCATCTACGACATTTGTATATCTGGAACTGTAGCACCACAGTAAAATCGGCAGCCGCAGATAAACGTAGAAAAGTTATGGTGAGTGCGCGCGTGTAAGAGGGTTAGTGGAAAGTCGGTGCGTGGGCACATTTTGCATTTTATTTTCAGTTGTCTGATGATCGCCAGCGTAGTAAAATGCGCTGCGTGTGAAACTCGAGTAGAAGGAATTTCCTTCACCTTCTATTTATCCACAAATTTTTAACCGTCTAATATCGTAAATTTTTACTTGTGTTTTAGCTCTGCACACCAATATTGAGCACTCTACAGAATCTGTGCCAACACACTTTATCAGTACATGATACATACATCAGTACATACATACTTACATACATACATAAACAGTATATATTTCGGTTTCACGTATACTGTAGCACCAGCACCTGTGCAAACATCTGCAGATTGCTATTTTAGAAAAGCATCATTTCTTTCAAAAATCAGTTACTAATTCCAATTACAGTGATACCAATTGGAATGAATATTCATAATTTTTAAATTTTCCTTAGGATAACATGGTGTTTCAGAGAATCAAAATCAGGTTTGCCGCTTCCTCTTTGTCAAAATATCTGCTTTGGTGGAGGAGATAGGAAAACATTTTAGATAAACACAGTATGAAGTGCAAACAAAAACGAAAACGAACCCCAACCTGAACAAAACTCTTAAAAGCATCTTTTAGAACAAACAACCCAATTATGAAAGAAACGAGAATGTTTCTTTTTTTAAAGTTTTGTATAAACAATTATCAGTAACAGAAATGTTTTTGTCAACGTGGGTGCCTTTTATGATTTGTTTAGAAATAGGAAGGACTATTTATTGAGAACCCTGTCCAGAAGACTAACTGTCTTACTGTAATGTCAGCTATGTTACAGTCAGACAAATAGTTTACGTACCTTTCGTTCGAGTAATATCTTTTATTCTTTTCACAACTTTCATGTCCACTTTCCCCGACCAAAATATTCGCTTGTCTCTGTCGATAACACGGTTCAGTGCGTGGTTACCACAACAACAGAGCGGTCCGGTGTCTTTTGGCATAAATAATCGTTTCAAAACACAGAGCGGTCCAACCAAGGCAGCACAAAAATATAAACATTTTCGTTTCAAACTGAAGCAACCGTCTTTCAAATGGACGGTTTTGTAGCCGAATGACTCGAGGGTAAGCCGAACAACCGAGAATATATCAGCAACACTGTTATGTACTTGGAATAATATACCCGAGTCTCGTAATTCATTGAGTTTGGGGAAAACTATAATTCTCCATAATGCCTTCTCCGGCTCTACAATAGGCGCCAAATAAGATAAATCAGTTCTGTTTTCATTGACATCGTTTATGCTAAGTGTTGATCTCTCAAACTGACGAACATAGTCTTCTAACTGAAAGTTTTCTACCTTTCTCCAAGCATATCCTCCAGTAAATTCGGCGCCAAACTCGAGCAGTTTTGGGAAAGTGTAGGTCCCTTTTAGGCCACAGTAATGTAGCCACTTGTCAGCTATCAACTGCCGGACTTCGCCAATTGTTATTTCCCCCTCTAGCAGGAGAAATACACTAGAAAATAGCGCGGTATTTTCACTTCTGTTTTGCAGCCATATTGCATCTCCCAAAGCCATTTGCCTTTGTGTTTCCTGTAGACCGCAATCACGGTAGCGCGAACCGAAGAATACAATCAATTTCCGAACTAAAAAAGCAATCGGAAATATTGCCAACAACAGTGGAAAACACACAGAAAACAAAGAAACATGAACCACAAAAGTAAGGAGGAATTGTAAAAAATTTGCAAGAAGAATAGAGTCGGTTGGATGACGAAGACGCTTGATCCTTCGGGCTCTTTGTTTTGTTAATCTTTTTGCGCACGTCGAACAGCGGCCTGCAGCCTCCAATGTAGTATTTATATTTGTTTCATTTGCATCTGACTTCGACGCGGAGATTCGAACGATTTCCTGGCTTTCTTGCCGCGGAGTTGCCCAGTAAAGGATCTCATCTCCCGAAGTCATTTCTCAACACGTCATGGTGATTTGGATTGCAGTTGCAAGAATAACTTGTCACAAGAGAAATTCAAGACACCAGCTCTTGTCCCTGACACACAAGACCGAGGGACCAATATGGCGGTAATAAAGTTCGCTTCGAAGCGGAATAAAATGTTTAACCAAACATTTATCAAAGCCATACGTCGTAACCACTCGCACAATTAGCGCAACGGAGAAATACCCGGTTGCTGGATTATCTTTGACTTTAATATTGCTATTTTTTCAAGCATTGCTGTTTACTCAAACAAAAATCAATTTACGTGACAGCCATGCTCTTTCACAATAGAAGGGATCTCAATGCCGCATTCTCTTGCTTTAGAAAGACAGGTGGATTGGAAACAAACGATGTCATTGGTGGATCAGTTAAAACAACGTAATTCATTGGTCAACTTCGCCATATTCTTGTCCGGATTGACTTTTAAAGATAGAAAAATACCCAAAGTACACAAAATGATATTTCTGTTTTCCACAAAATTAAAGAAAGACCGATTTGGTTTTAATCTTGATAGTAATACTGGCAAGTGCCTCAACCAAAGAGGATAAATACGTTTTCGCGCTTGGAATCTTGTCAACATTTCAACGTCAGTCGTGGTTGCCAAGCATACATTTCAAAAATATCGTTTTTAAAATGTATTATTCAAAAAACGTTTGGTTGGAATTACAATACAAATGGTTTAAGCGTTATATAAGCTGGCGGATGTCCCGTTGTTCATGTTAAAGCCGGAAGCAGATATTCTTAATCTTAATTTTAACTTCCTCAAGGTTTGCCTGAACAATTCGTTATATATTCTCATGTTTTTATGTCATTTTCACAAAAGGATACTCATAAGGATATATAAGTTTGCTTATACCAACAAAGCCACCTATTATTTTATTTCTTGGTAAGATGAAGAAAACATCCTACAACACACAAATATAACCCCTACTCTCCTTATTTTAAAATTCATGAATGAACGGACGTATATAAATAAAATGTTTTGACCTAACACACAACAGATTAGAAAATTATATATTTCAATATTATCAGTCAGGAAATGAAAACTATTGTTTCAATTTGATTGGAGAACGGCATAAATCTAATTATACCTAACAGTATAACTAACGGTAATATATACCGTTTATGCATGAATAGCAAGCTCTCTGAGCAACTGAACATCGCAAAGGCCAAAAGTAAGAGTTAAGTTCGAGAGCTGCTACGTTTTCTCAGACCCGTTTAGAAAACTTAAGCAATTCCTTGGAAAGTTTAAACTTGGTAACCTTTTGGCTTTTACTTATTTGAGACAAAAGTTAAGAAAATAAAACTGCCTTATAATTGTTTCATTCACATATTACTTTTTCGTTCAACCGCAAGTAATTTTAAGCGATGCCGGTAGGGTAATATACCGCAGTGAAATGATACTTTGTTTTTATTTGTTGAGGTACAAGCTTCCGGTCCCATTCAAAAAATCCTTCTTTTATGATAATCTTTAAGAAAGGAAGATTTTCTTTGATCTCTTATAAGCGCTTGAGTTGAAAACATTTTACACAAACAACACATTGTCCTTTGTCCTGACCAATTTAATAAAATTACATCGATGTTTTGAAAGTGTTTGCATGTATTTTAAACTTATTTTGCTGCTACCTTGAAATTTTAAAGCCGCCTCCGCGATTCGTTCGATTAGCTGTACAATTCGATTATCTAGAACAGTTCTTTTTAAAAAAGAACACTGTGAATTATTGTTTTCTAACGCTGAGTGCCTGGTCTTAACTCTTTTTCTGGTACACCAACAAAGGACATTGCAAAAAAAAAAATCCTTATTTTTGCTGGTAAACAAATAAAATACGAATTTTCCTGATATTTAAGTTGAAGGATTGACAAAAATAATCTCAAGTTTTCATTCTTTTACCACAACCAATCTAAACTAATAATGGTAACTCTCATCTATACTGTGCGGTCTAGCGGTAATACTGATCTCTACTGCACGGTATAATAGTAATAATGATCTATACTGCACGGTCTAACGGTATGCCTGATCTACACTGCGCGGTCTTACGATCAAGGAAATTCGACACTACCAAAAAGAAAAAATCACGTAGGAAGTTATACGTGGATGCAGCGTGTCATGTCATATTATGATAACCAGCAGTAACGCGGTACGGCCTTGAAACTGAAATCGAGACGCACAAAAAGACAATTAAATTAAACTGTGACAGCTGTAAACGCCAAATATGCTAATATCGACAACTTCAATCTTCTACGAAACCTTATTTTTTAATTGAAGGATAGTTATTTACCGCCTAAGCTGGGGCTTTGGTAAAGGAACAGTCAACTTACCAGAAAAAATATATATTTTTCTTGTTTAGGTAGCTATATCGGACAAGGAAAAACGTACGTTTCACAGAAAAATCAACGTTGAGAAACATAGCTGATATTGTACGTTTAGTTTAATCTATGGCATCTGAATATGTGAACATGAATTAGTTTTGGATGATGCGAAAATGGAGAAAAAATAAAATTCTTCAAGACATATCGTAATCTTTTTAAATTATGCTTCTTTTTATCGGATTTGTTAGAATTGAGTGAACAGTAGTTTAGAAGAGGGCTGCCATAGAGGGAATACCGATATCTATTCTAATATTTATGAACGGTACAAAAAGAATTAAAGCAAGGCCAGAACTACGAGGGCTCTGGCTGTGCGGCTAGTAGGTTCCCCTTGTGTCCACTCATTTTCTCGGTTCTGTTGGTTGATATCAAATTGACTGATAAATGTTTATAAATGCTGCTTTCATAAAACCGTTACTTACTTTTTGATTTCATGAAAGTAGCTGTCTTTTCACTTCCCTTGCAACAATAAATGCTGAGAATTTTCACGCTCAAATAAAAGAGTAAAATCTTTCGTTCAAGTATTTACGAGTCGGTGGTGGGTAAAATATTCGAATGATATGTTTAATTGGAAGCCTTAATCATAAAACCATAATTTGTCTACTGACGTTATTGAAGATGAGGTGAACGTAGCCTAAGATTTTCCTCCATCAACAAAATCAGAACAAGATCCCGGTTGTTCGAGGCTTGGTAGCGCTATCCAGCGGGGTAATGGTTTATTTTCTTGATCCAGATAATGCTCTCCAACTTTGCTGAAAAACGAGCACCAGTCAATTGTTTGTTATCGCGTGCGGGGTGTGTTTTGACCAATCAATCTGAATCGAAATATGCAACATTCTTTTTTCAATAAGGTAGACCAAGGACTGATGAATGCCTCTCAAGTATCGCTGTTTAAAATTCTTTGTTTTCTCTTTTATAGTCTGCTGCTAACCTGAGAACATGGGCGATCTGAACATTGTCAGTCCTTAATATTAATTATTGCTGTATTTTCTATAGCTTAGCCTTGGGATTCAGAAACCACGATTATCTTGATTTTGGTCATAACATGACTCAATGATATGTGCGATCAAAACTTGAAAACACCGTATGGTTCGTTATCATTCGCATGAATCAATGATATCATACAAAAAAGAGATCAATCCATTCGTTGGTCAGCGTGCGATCAAAACAGTATATATGGTTCGTTGTCATTTGCATCGTTTTAAGTTGCTTCATTTTTATAAAATATAATTAAAAATGACTTTCATTAATTCAAAGAAACGTCAGTTTAATATTGCTGTAAAATTTTAAATAAACTAAAGAGGCTTTTTTAATTGCCGAACATTTTATTATTTAAAGTAAATTTAATTTTCGTACAGTTTAACTGAAGAAACTTCCGGCGCTCTTTAAATAAAATGACACGGGACAGAAAATACATTTTCATCCACATTTTAAAAATGCTGATTATGAATACAACATTGTGTGAACAGCTGTCAAGTTCTCTGGAGTGCAAAAGACATGTGACACATATTTAATTTATTAAGCTTTATTTTTTTAGACGAAGACTAATTAGTCAAGAAAACTGAATACAGAAAGTCAGCTTTTGAAGACTGGAAATTTAATTAGCTTTTAACCGACTCGAAACTTAAGCGGAGTGGCCCAGATGTGTTTGAGTGAATATCTTTATCACATCGCGACTTATCAGCTCATCCCACTTCATATACCAACTTTCACCTGCTAATCCTGAGAGGCCCTTCTCAACATCGCCTCGATGAATCACTACTTAAATATTGAATTTTCAATTCAGTGAAAATTTGCATTGGTTGCACTATCTCAGGAAACTTAGCGCGCGTGTGTGTGGGGAGAGAGGGGGAGCGGGAGGGGGCCACTGATTATCACACATGATGTTCACTACTCCAGGTTTACACTGAACAGTAATAATAATTTATTGACTAGGTTCAAT
>JANRMR010177170.1:2037-15080 GCA_025434825.1 Bergia sp. 'catenularis' | reverse complement strand
CCAATGATGTTTGATGGTTATATGTAATTTCCAACATTGTTGGACCAATGATGTTTGATGGTTATATGTAATTTCCAACATTGTTGGACCAATGATGTTTAATGGTTATATGTAATTTCCAACATTGTTGGACCAATGATGTTTGATGGTTATATGTAATTTCCAACATTGTTGGACCAATAATGTTTGATAGATATATGTAATTTCCAACATTGTTGGACCAATGATGTTTGATGGTTATATGTTAATTTCCAACATTGTTGGACCAATGATGTTTGATAGTTATATGTAATTTCCAACATTGTTGGACCAATGATATTTGATGGTCATGGGTCAGGCATGTTTGAGCAGTGTACATAAACTAATACGTGTATCATGGTCCACCATCCAACACCAATAGACTGTCTGTGCACCCATTACAGCTGCTGCTAAATAGTGTTCTTAAAAATACTGTGTATTAAACCTTTCAGTGTTTTTTATTGCATAAGAAGTGTGGTGGTGTAACCTTTTTTGTTCTTGTGTTGTTACAGCTACAACAGTTCAGTAAAAGAGAATGAATTCAAAGAGTGGCTTTGCATTGATAGAATAAAAGGTAAATTTCATTTACCTAGTAGATGTGTATCTACTTTTGTAAGTGCCTGTGCTTTTTTGTTTAGCATTTTTAACCAGGCTTAATTCTATCTGGCACTTTCCCAACTACATATACAGTTCACACATGAAAAGCTTCAAATTCTGATACAGTGCAAAGCACTTGTATAGTCACCCACCATCTTTGATTTCTTGGAAAGATACATGTATTGTGCACACAATATCTATGGCATCACAAATCATGATGCAAAGCTCATAGTCACCCACCATCTTGGATTTCTCGGAAAGATACATGAATGTATTGCACAATATCTATGGCGTCACAAATCACAGTGCAAAGTTCATAGTCACCCACCATCTTGGATTTCTTAGAAGCACAACATCTCTGACTCCACAAATCACAGTACAGAGCACAATGCTGCAATCTTGGATTGTTTAGAAAGATACATGAATTGCACAACATCTACAATGTATGATGTCACAAGTATGGTGAAAGGTATAAATACTTAAAGAAAAAAATTAATTGAACATGGCTTTGAAATGGTATTGTTATGGCAACAAGTGACATCTTTGACACAATTGTTTTCAGAAATCCATGTTCTCCAAAAAATTTTAGGAAGAAGGGTGACGAGATTTGGTGGTGGCTGAATATGATTAAAAGACATTTCCAAGATACACCGTCTCTGTTTAAAATATTAAAAAAAATTGTTGGAAGAAAGTACCACACTACTGTTAGTTGTTTATAAGGAGAATGTACATGTTCTTAAGGCTAAACAAAATGATGTCGTTTTTGACTCTTAAATGTGGTAGTCAAATTACCGACCCTGCAAAATTTTAAAGTGCTATAAAGTTATTGTTTAACCCTATTCAGACTGGGGGATGCCCTCTGGACCTTCAAATATTTACATGTATAACTTTAAGACTATTCAAGATAATCGGCCCAAGTTCTGGGAGTTTTCCTCAAATTTATTGGAGAATCTAGTCATTTGGTTATTTTTTGTTTATGGGGTGGGATGTTGCCATGGCAACCACGTTCTGATTGGCTGCTTTTGTCAAATTAGGTCATTTACCGTCTCATAACATTTTAAAGCTTGAAATAAATGGATTTTATGTTAACCACTTCCATACATAGTAAAAAGGTAGGGTAAATTATGACGTCACTATATACCGTAGGATTCTGGAAGTGACGGCCCACCCGAAAATAACGGCTTCCCGAAAGTAACGTTATTTTTTCCCTTCCTATTAAACCCCGAAAGTAACGCTCCCCCCCGAAAGTAACGGCCCTTCGAAAATTACCACTCAACTACAATAAAACACCGTATTGTATTTGATGTAACGTTTCAAGCAGTACTTTCGATCTACGTAAAATGCGATTTTAAAGAATATTTAACGTAACATATGTAGCTGAAACGAGAAAAATATGTCTCTTCTTTCTTACAGTGAAAATCACCTGTCAGCCTGTATCATTGGTCGTCATAACCATTCAATTTCTATCAACAATTTATATAACGATATAATGCAACTTTCGCCCTACAGTACCAACATTTGGGGTCTTTTTTGTTGAAATAGTCTGCTTGGTTCGTGTGGGCAGTTAGTAACGTGCATAAACGTAATGACCTTTTAATTTCATGTTACGTGTCTGAAACGACTGTGAATTACAAACGTTTTTCAACCATCCGAAAGTAACGGCTACCCGAAGGTAGCGGCCCCTTTTGCCTGCTAAATCTGAAAGTAACGAGAGCCGTTACTTTCGGAATTCTACCGGTATTGCGCAATAGTGTTGTAAAATACAATCCAAGATGGCGGATTGATGACGTCATAATTAGTGTTTTCGTTTTTAATGTTGTTGTTTTGTTCGTGCAAGTTGTTTTTGTCCATCTTTATTCAAATATCTGCAGAAACATTAAAATTATTGCAAGTGACAAATTTTAGCACGTGGTCCCAGTCTCCCTCACCCTCTCAGTTAGCAAATGACAACTTCAAACATTATCGTTTCTCATTGTTTTGTGATTGTGTGTTCACTTTTTTGTTTTTAGGGTGCATTTATATTGTTTTCAAACGCGAATTTTGAAAGAAACACAACAAAGATAATATTTTGGAGAAACTCGATGATGACGTCATAATGATGCTTTGAGCAGAACATAACTATGTCAAACTAATGAGTTTTTAAAGACCTACCTAGTTGCCAAGTTTAATAGCAAAAGCCCAACTTTGAATAGGGTTAAATATCATTATACTGGTCATAATTATCTTATGTCAAATCGTTGAGGGCCTTCCCAATTTTCCTTTCAAGGGAAGGTGCCGCCGTGAAAGAAACAAAATTTTCAGTAAGGCAAATTTATGAGCAAATTTACATGTTATTTCTAAAGCCTATCATATTTACTTCCTTTAAAGTTGTTGATAATCAAGAAAAGTATTAACAAAAAGCCTGATCAACTGACCCGATATTTTGACAGTACCGTATGTGACGGGAGCCACACATTTTATTTTGCTTGGCCTAAGATGACTAGGTGGATTTCTAACTGAAAGATGTTTAGTATCAAAGACCCATTTTACTACCGTGATAGCTCGATCAAATACATGTAGTATTAGTTTCAAGAAAAAAACTAAATTAAATGGTGATTGGGCATATTCACAAAGCATGTTGGATCCATGCTATTTTTTGGTGAAAATACATGTACTATTAAATAATTGATATTGAATAACTAGTGATTATATAATAATTAATAAACATTAATTAGAAACATGTTGCTAGAAACGTTTCAACTTTGTTAACACCGGATATGTTTTTGTAGCTTGCTGTCCTGATGGAACCTTTGGACCAGATTGTAAAGGTATTCGGCGTTGCAGTTTCTCTTAATTCTGTTTTCCTTACACATAAAGTATGGAAGAACATACAGTACTGTTATAATTATACACACTTTATCCCTGTCATGTGACATGAAACTGATATCCAGCAAACAGAAACAGAAGACTTTGTGCAAGTTTATGAAGTATAAGCTGATTGAGTTGAAAGCAGATAATTAACTTCGACAATATCCTGCTAAAGAGCCTTTCAACTAGTTATAATTACAAACTTAGAAATTTCAGTCTTAATTTGCCCATATGGTTTCTTTTGATCTTTCTGTACCTGCGTTCATATTATTTCCTATACTATGTAATCTTTCCAAAAAGAAAAAAGGTCAGGTCAAAATAGACTTGTTGCTGTTGTTCTTGTTCTTGCCGTTAAAATTATTTTAACATCGTTTTTTCTATTGATCGTACCCAAGTAACACTACGTGAAATTACATACTATGTAGTTAATCGTTATGCCAGCAGTGATACCCAATACAGAAGAAGATATGCTGTGAAACCAATCTGAAGGATGTTTGACATGGTTTGGGAAACAATAATATTTAATGCAAAAGCATGGCAACTTTATTTCAGCATTGAAGAATTTTACTGTTAGTTTTGTGATTTCCTAACTATAGGCAACAAGATCAAACATGTTTTGTTCGCTTTTGTAGCGATTAGATCAATTGCTTTTAATTCTGGCTGACCTTTCAGAATGCCCTGGCGGAAAGGAAAAGCCATGCAGTGGCAGGGGTAATTGTGGGGTAAGTCTGGTTTTTGATAAATTTCTATAAAATTACATGTATATGTTCATGTAGATGCAAAACCAGGGTGTTTATAGAAAATTAATAACCCATTTCAGAGCTAGTGTCTGAGTAGTTTTCCATCCATGAAAAACACTGCCATTATTTGATCCTCGATAATTTTGTTTTAACCTCGAAATTGTAAAAGGAAGAAAAAAATATGAAAAATTTTCAGGGTACTAGGGAATGTTAAATTCAGAGAGCACGTAAATTAAAAAAGGTTCTCTCTCTTGTTGTCATTAAAGAATCCTTCAAAAAAATCTGGATGTACTGCCTTTCTTCTGGTCATAAAAGTAATGTTTGACAAGTTTATATTGTTGTGGTCAGGGGGATGGTACAAGGCAGGGAGACGGTAAATGCAGTTGTAACAGTGGCTACGATGGAGATGACTGCAATGACTGTGCTGATAACTTCTTTGAAGATGAGAAAGAAGACTCGAAACTGAAATGCACAGGTGCTGTAAAGCTTATTTATGGATGCAGCTGACTTAAACCATAGTCTTTTTAATCTTTAACTAAATCATGTAGATTTTGCGTCACGTCCCAAGATACATTTCGGTCAATAATGATCATAACACCTGAAGAAGCCCAGCGTTGTGGGGTGAAACGTTGTGTGCTTTACATAAGAACTATTTCCGGTGATAGATTTACTTTTACTGTTCATGTATATTGGTATATCAGTTTGAAATCAAGTTTATTTTAAACATCGTCTAAATTATCGACTAACAGCTTTAACGTTTTAAATGCTTTCATGATACTAGTCTTGGGCTGAAACAAAAAACTTATAGGAAATTAACAATGCATGTTTACGTATACAACGCGAACAAAATCTACGCGAAATAAAATTAACGCGAATTTTCGAAAAGTTAGTTTAAATGCATTTAATAAACGCGAATTCCCGTGTTGTTTATGTTTACATGCTTTTAATTAACGCGAATTTGATGCTTTATGCATAATATTTTATCAAGCAACAAACAATTTCCAACAATAGAACTCGAGGTTTAATCAAGCTATATCAACAAAGATATAACATTATAGTTAGGTTAACTATAGAATGAATGGGTCCATTCTAAAATTAATTGTAAATGATGATGTATCGTCCGATTCCGAAGGAGAAGTAGATAGCTAACTTTGCAGTAAATAAAGATTTCTTAAAATAACGATGCTGTAAAATAGTGTGCTTTTAATTAACAATGACGTAAATTAAAGTACATAAAATTAAAGCGAATTTTTGAAATCCGTGTTAACAACATGCATTGTTAATTTCCTATGAGTTAGGTGATTTACATCATTGCATGACTTTACTACAACTACCAGAATCTTTCCTGACTGCTTCTGTTTTATAGAGAAGACTGATTTTTTTTGTGGGGGGGAGGCATTAAAAAAAATTGTTTTTGTAAAGATTATAGCAGTTTTGGTAAAGAAACATCATCATAAGCAAAAGGTTATTTAAGATTGTTACATTGCAGCGTGTCACGAGTCTTGTGCCTCAGGCTGCTCAGGAGCTAGTGCCGCGGATTGTGTGGACTGTAAGGATGGGTGGATGAAGACTGAAGATAAAGGTTGTGAAGGTTGGTCAGTTGCTTCGTCTATTTTGTGTCGTTTACTCCTCAACTACTGTACACTGTAACTTGTTTGCCCCTCCATCTATTGCTAGTTTTCTTCCCAGTAAAGGCCGGTTCAATGGATCAAACGTCATCAACATTGTTGGACACAACATGTTGGATGATGTATGAAATTAGTTGAACTTCTACTGGAATTAAATTCTCAGAAAAAATCTGAGTCACTGACGGGAATTGAACCCATGACCCTCTGATTACCGGTCAGATGCTCTACCCACTGAGTTGGATGATGTTGGACTGTGTCGGATGCGGGAGCGGTCAAACGAATGCAATGCCATCCAACATGTTATGTTGCGTCAGACATATTTATGTCGTGTTTTGATCATGTAAGCGAAAATGTTGGAAGTTGTTTAATGAGAAAGTTTGAACCAAAATAAAATTTATCCAACCTCGTCCAACACGAACCAACAAAGTCCAACAGGTTCGAACAGAAGTGTTTAAACGGATCAAACATGTTGCATTTACAATCTTGGATAATGTTGACCAACAATCCAACATCTTTGATCCGTTTGAACCGGCCTTGAGACTCGTAAGTAACTTTATAACGTATACATTGTAGGTCTTCTAATGTGGGCACACGTGGAATTGTGCATATCAAGTTCTCCTTCACACCGTCTTTTCCACTGAGTACTTCGTTCTTGTTGTCCTTGTGACGTTTCGGCAACTCCTTGTCCTCTTCATCTTCAAGTTCACCTGGGAGGGCAAGGAGTTACCGAAACGTCACAAGGACAACAAAAACGAAGTACTCAGTGGAAAAGACGGTGTGAAGGAGAACTTGATATACATTGTAGGGCAAAGTGACATCAGCTTTATTACTGACAAGTGTTCACCATCAGAGTCATTGTTACTATTGAGGACACTGCTGTCTCAACCATCATCTCTACACTCCTGATGGTACACCTACAAATGCCTGTAAAAGAAGGGCGAGACAGGAGACAAGCATCCCCCAATTGTCAGACAAAGACCAAATTTCAAGTATATTTCTCTTCAACGTACATGTACATGTTGACCATTGTAAAGTGCACTTTCTTTTGTTTATTAGATAAGAACGAATGTGAAGAAGCCGATAAATGTGAGGAGGGAAAGTACTGCGTTAATACTGACGGATCATTTAAATGTGAAGGTTGGTGTATGGAGATGTCTGAAAAGGTTTTAAGTCTTTGATTTGAAGGAGAACTTTTGAAGAATTGTTGTTAAAGCATTCTAGAATCGACTTAGGAATCGTTGTAAAATTTGAACTCATAAACAGTAAGATGTGAGCAGACTTTCCAGACAGCACATATGGGGATATATATGAATATCTTTGAATCTGTTCTTTGTGTGCTTCAACTTAACCACGATCAATATGTCCATTGTCTCAAAGGAATCCCTTAATTTTTTAAAACTGTGAATTGGTTTCACCTTCATAAATATCTATTACTGTGAAGCCTGTAATACTGTAAGTGCTCCAGTTATTATTACAAGTGGAAGGATGTTTGAATTATTATCAACCTAACCGGTTGAATGTTACTACTTCATGTTCAACAGATTGCCACAAATCTTGTGAGGGTAACTGTACAGGCGAAGGACCGAAGGGTTGTCAGGCCTGTAAGGTTGGCTACACAATGTCAGACGATGAAGGCTGCAAGGGTAAGATAGAACAAACCCAGCAATGTTTTGGCTGCATTAACGTTTGCTTTTAAAACTTTTCTCAGGAACTCACTTCTGCACATCTGTAAGGACAGTTTCAAATCGCTAATTGGTACTGCATCCTTAATGCATAGCCAGGAGCTGTTAGAAGGGGGTTGCAATAAGAGAGAAAATGGCTTTTTTGGGGATCTGATTTAAGGTATTTCCTTTGTGTTGCTTCAAGCTGAAGACAGAAGGGGGTTCCGGGGTCTGTATGGGTTACTTCCTATGAGTTGCTTCAAGTTGAAGATAGAAAGGGGGTTCCCGTCACCCTAGAATCACCCCTTGGCTGCGCCCCCGCTCTCACAGTAACACGGACATGATAAATGTCATCGCCAATTTTCTATATTGTTCGTCTGTTTCCAAAAAATCATAAGACAACAGCAAAAGTTGTATTAGTTTTGACTACCCGTTCTTTGTACAGTTAAAAAGCTGTGTTTAAAGAGTTAAATTACACAAATGCGAATGCTGTACAGTCTACGGAAGTGACGTGAGAACCGTACTAGAAAAAGCTTGTTGTAGTTTTCAACATTGCGGCGAAGTTTTAGAGAAAACGTCAAGATATGTTTGAGCATTTTGAAGACGGCGGCAAGTCGGCGGGTCCGTCTCTCATTCAGAAATCATGTATACCCTTACAAACGCTCAGATTGAAAATCTATGAAAGACGAAGTATTTGTAACACAACGTTCTTTCCAAATATCGAAATAACGGGTCCAAAAGATGATTTAAGGGCAAATTAGAGCCTTTTCATTCTCATGACCAAGAGGTGGTAGCAGATGGTTGAGTTTCAATTCTAGTTTTTAAACTTGCAGTCTGCAATTAGAAATTCACAACAAAATTCTTCTTGTTATGGTTTACACGTCACTTCCGTTGACTGTAAAATCATTTTTTTTTTCAGTATATTTGGGTTTTCAGAAACATTTTCTAAATAGTAAGACTGTTCCGTGTTCTTGTTTCTCCTGATCTTGGCCTGTTAAACTTGTAAGACCAGATGAAAACAAAACATCCAACTGAGCTGCTTTTACAAAATTATTATTCTTGTATCCTGAAGTAGTCTGCCACTTTTAGTTTATAATATAAACACCCTTTTTCTCTTTGCCAGCCAGTGACAGTGCACATTATATCTCTTATATTTTATAATAGTTTATTGGTCAATAATAATTAAGAATGATTTAACAATGAAAAGTTCTTGAGACACCTAGTTCTTAGTAAAAAAGATACAAGGATCATCAACTAGATACGGTTTTTATTAACTTTAGATACAAATGAGTGCGATGAAGGTGATAAATGCGAAGAGGGGAAGTACTGTGTCAATACTGAGGGGTCCTTTAAGTGTGAAGGTAAGCATACAATACACAAAATAGACCAGTTTCCTATTCCCAGTTGCCGCTGCCACTGGTCTATTTTATAGATCTCGAGAGGTTATGACATAAACTGCATTCTCGTAAAACTCAGTTTTGTTCAAATTAAACTGTACAGACAACTACAATGTTACTGAAATAAAAGGCAAATCAGTAACTGATCATCATTAGGATACCTAAAATGTGTGCAGTTCTTAAATTGGTGTCGGCTCCATTAACCCTTTCTGGCCCGGGATTTTTATTCGAAACCATACGTGTACACATAAACAAGTGACTACTTGCTGTATCAGATCCCGAACAGACGTGACCTTAAAAGTTTTGCTGTAATTTTAAACAACAAAAAACTATTAGTATAGGGAACACGTTCAAGTATTTGATGAAAGTGGCGTAATACCACGAGTGCGAAGCACAAGAGGTGTTTTTTAATAACTCTTCGAGAACTTAGTTGTGTTTCCTGTTAGTACAAAAGCTACAAAAAATACCAACTTTTCAAAATTCCCGATAATTTCCAAAGATTTTCCAAAAATTTCCGAAAATCTCCGAAAATCTTTCCAAAAATTTTTGAACACTTTCCGAAGACTTTCTAAAGATTTTCCGAAGAGTTTTGAAGGTCTTCAGAAGACTTTTGATGATTTTCCATGCCTTCCAAAACATTTTCCATCATAGTTGATGAACTTCTCGGATGACAGTGCCCGTTTAAGTTCTAATTGCGCATGTGCTGTTAAAAATAATTACACAATATTAAAGGAAAATTTACGGTCAAGAAACCTATCAGAATCAAGTTTTTTTGTAGTTGTGGTATTAGAATTGTAATATTACATGTACACTTGAGACATACACATTCTAAATAAACCAGTTGAAAGACGAAAATATTTAACTTAATTTTTAAAATTCTGTAGTTGATGTTCGTTTAAGCTATGTTAAAGAAAAAAATGACTGTTGTTTTTGGGTTCAAAATCCGTGATACATGTAGGCTGCCACGAGTCTTGTGACGGTAGTTGTACTGGGGAAGGTGCTAAAGGCTGTAAGAGCTGCAAGGAAGGCTACCACATGACGGATAATGAAGGATGCAAAGGTTAGTGTTACTATCACTACGGCATCGTCATTATCATTATCATTATCATTCTAGTTGTCAAATTCATTGTCTTGTCCTTTCCATCAGCAATCATATTTACATTATTATTACCATTTTTCTAATGTTGGTTACCATCATTAATATCATTACCATTATCATAACTATTACTATCAACATAATCATCACTATTAACATATTGTGATCATTACCATTACTATATAATAATAATAATAATAATAATAGTAATAATAATAATAATAATAATAGCGTTACCCAGACGGCATTTCCACAGAGTGGCTCTTCATCCATCTGGGGGACCAACGGCTTAAAAGGGTTCTCTCACGGATTTGCGCATGCTCAGGGATTTATTGACAAGAAACCTGTTTCAAGCTAAAATATATATCAACAGACGCTGTTCAGATACCAATCTAAGTTTTTCAAGAAGTAAATGCTATGGATGGTCTGTTTTAGAAGGCGATTAAGTTGGACTGTAGTTGTCAATTCTTGTGTTCCGGGCCGGAGCACAATGTAATGTATTGCTTTACAATGCATAAAGCCTTCGCAGAAGTGATCGATTAACGTCTTTTTAGTGGATTAAGATGTTTTCTTTTGAAATTATTTGGATAAATAATGTGAAAATTGAACTTCTGAAAAAGAGAAAATCGATTGATTCAGCCATGAAAGAGCCACTTTGACGTCCCTGTCCGAGGACGGTGTGGCGAAAGAAGGTCACCTAAATATTCAACCCCATGGCCAAGCTGGAAATTGAACCCGGGACCTTCAAGTTAGCGGTCTGAGATCTTACCAACTCAGCTAACATCGCACACACTATATTACCGCTATCATTATCATTAGCATCACCGTTGCCAAATCATTATGATCACTACCATTACCATTACCTTATCATTATGATCATTATCATATCGTTAAAACAATCAGAACGTCTTGTCTGACTATCTTTGTGTGTGGAACTTTGCACCAGCTTTGGACAGGAAGCTTACACTACGACAGTTATAGTGATTTTATTTAACCCTGTACATGTGCTAAGTCAATTCTTTGTTGGTTCATTGATCAGTTTAATTACAACTGTGTATAAATGTTCACTTACATACGGTAGTAAACTTGTGTTTTGTTTGTGGAATGAATATTACAATTTATAAAATTTATTAAGTTTTGAACCATTGCATATTTTTTTGAAAAAAAAAAAAGGTTTTCTAGTTACTTCCCAAAACTCCGATGTTTATTCCTTTTTTCTCATGGTACTTGCCTTATTTTCCCAAAAACAAAGATAACGATGAATGTCAGGCGGACGGTGACACTCCGCTGTGTAGAGATGACGAGTACTGTACGAATACACCAGGATCATTTGAGTGCAAAAGTGAGTTCCATAAAACATCTGTAGATATCAACTGGTAGGATCATTCGATTGCAAATGTAAGTTTCATTAGACATCAATAGTTGTCTGTAGACATCAATGAGAATTCACCAGCATCATTTGAGTGCAAATGTAAGTTCTACTAGACATCAATAGACGTCTATAGACATCAGTAGGAACGCACCAGGATCATATGAGTGCAAACGTTAGTTTCATTAGACAAAAATAGACTTCCGTGGACTTCAATGGGAATGGCCAGGATTATTTGAATACAAACGTAAGTTCCATTAGACATCAAATGACATCCGTAGGCATCAATGGGAACGCACCTGCTATATTTGAGTACAAATTAAGTACCATTATACATCACTAGACTTCTGTGGTCATCAATCGATGTACACCTGAGTATATTTGATTGTAATGGTAAGTTCTGATATAGGCGATATCAGTAGACGTCCATAGATATATGTAGACGTCCACCGATGGGCTTCAGAGTTATTTGACTGTTAAGAAACTCAAATACAGGAGAGATCGAAGAAATCTATTTTCAACTCAACGATGCAACGAATATATGTGAATTGTTCTCTGAGATGCCTTTTCATACTTGTCTGTTTTGTTTTAAAAACAAATTACATATTTTAAAGTAAAATTAGAATTGCCAATGTCCGTTACTGGTGCATAATACTTTTGTTGTTAGATCGTAAACTAAGGATAAACAGTGAGTAACAAGTAGGCTTAGCAAATGTTAGCACTCAAATACGATGTACTAAAACCAAACCCTTATTTCCGTAGTATACTTTACAAGTTCAGTTACATGTAAGATGTCTCATTAAATGCCCAAACCGTCATTCCTTCTCAGTACCATTCGCAGATCCCTAGTCAGCGATCAATATTTAGAAGGTCTACATTGCCGCGTATCAAAAAGAGTGATTTATAGTATCACAATTTTGTTGCTTTTCATCGAAGTAAATCTTTATGGATATTTTCCTTTCATTTCATACTTTTTAATTGCGAAACACGGACGATTTTATTTATAGGTGTGCGTTTTTTGAAAAACGTTTATTTCGAAATGTCAAGTATGGGTTTCCAAAAAGTTCTTTTGGTGTATTACACCTTTGCTGTTTATTAACATCTACCTTCTCTTTGCCGTATTAATATAAAAAAATAAGTTGATCGTTTTTGAGAGTAAAGGGATTGATCATCCAATCCAAACTCTCTAATACGAAGTATAAAATTCTCCTAACATTTTTTAGGAGATGTACGATGACTGGTGATGAGAATTTATCAACTCATCATTAGACACTTTGGGAAAAATGGGTTAATAACCAGTTCTTTTGGTGTTTATCCAACAGAATGTCACGAAGGTTGCACCAAATGCAGCAGTGAAGGTCTGGAGGGATGTTTGGAATGTAGTTTTGGATACGAAAAAGCGGATAAAGGATGTAAAGGTAATCCAACAAGATTTGCTGTATTTTTGTTGTCATACTGTATCAAAACGTAGAAAACTAAGCGTAATTTTAGTGGAAAAGGATTAGCGATAGGCTCCTGTATAATAATCAAGTAACGAGTAGCTGTAATAACTATGGATATATTTGGTAAATATTCATGCTCACGATAATAACCATAGCCAACCATAACCCCAATCATGTGGCCATAATGCTGACTGTGATTAACCATAATGATGAAGACCATGACCGTGACTGTGACTATAATCGTGACC
>JANRMR010177159.1:0-12145 GCA_025434825.1 Bergia sp. 'catenularis' | reverse complement strand
CATATTTTATTTGTTTTGTCAAGGAATGCAATAATCCTGACAATAGTACTTTATCTGTACATTTACAGGGTGTTTTCTTGTTCCCGTTTTCAATTTCGTTTTCAATTCCGTTTTCAATTTCGTTTTCGTTTTTGTTTTCGTTTTTGTTTTCGTTTTTGTTTTCGATTAAGTTTTAAATAAAATAACTGCCGAACGCTTGCATCCTGTGAAAGTTCTCTACGGCGCAGCCGCTCGCGCTCATCGCTTACAATTACATGGCCGCTTGGAGATACGAATTTTATCTTCTCGTGTTGAGAATCGAATATAGAATTTGTATCTCCGCGCGCCTATGTAATATTCCTGTCTTTTAAGATCAGCACAGCTATACTGATATGTATACATGCACACACGGCCGTGAAGGTCGGCGGCAGTCCGCTCAGTTAATAAATAAAGTTTATCATAAGAAATAATAATTATTTTTACTTAGCCTGTGAAACAATCTCTATAATCTACATGATAAATACGATCTCGGGTGTTAATGTAAATATTTCCCCCCAAAAATTTATACCCCCGAGCCGCTATTTGTTCAATGGTAGGTAGCTTACGATACGCACTGTGAATATAGTAGGAAATTGTGTATTGATTTATTTCAATATACAAATCCGTTTTGATTAAAGATGACAAATATTTGAAGTTACTTTAATACAACCAACAGTGATATTCAATCGGGTAGTGCTGTCCAGAGCCATTAATACAGATAAAAAGAACAAGATTAGAGGTTCTACCGATACGTCCAAGCAAACCAAGCAACTATTGAAGCAACATTTATAATGTTGAATTATAATTATGTGGATCATTTTCCGTGTTACAGGTTTTTTTTTCAAAACGTGATACAGGTAAAAGCTGACCTATTGCATATGGTTGTTCTCGTTGTTGATGTAGATAACTACTACATAAATTGTTTAAAATACGACAACACAAAAAGTTGTTATGCTGGTTTGAACAGTTGTTTTCCTAAAAGTAATATCTCTATTTAAACTGGGAACATAACGACCGAAACATCGCTGTACACAAATACGCGGTTTAACTATGTTTCAATTCACTGAATTTATTTACTTGTTTAAGAAAAAAATGTAAATTAACGACTCGAGGAGATAAAAATCAACAAATTGGTTTACTGGCGACGCGTTAGTCGATGACTGGGATGAAAAACAATTAAATCATATTATTGTTATTAGCCGATTAAACCATATTATATATATTGAGCTGTTTCGCTTTTTGCACGAGATCATAACTTTGTTAGGAAGCACGATGTTCGGTCAAAGTTGAATACCTTGCAACACATTGGAACCATGGGGTGAAAACATTTCTTGGTGAGGAATGGAAAAACTTTTATCCTCAAACACTATCATTTGGTTTACTTGGTAAGCTATTTTATGTAACAAAAAATGAAAATTACACTGTGAATGTTGTTTGTCAAGTTTGGTGGTTTTACAAGCCAAAACATGTCAAACAGTTATGGATTCTCGCCTGATTCTAATGTTGTTTTATAATTTACAAATGAAGAAACAAATCTGTGGATGGCGTTACGTTGATCGATGATACCTTTCAGTGTTTGTTTAATCAAACGAAGAAGCAATGCCAGATATTTTCGTTTACCCGTTCGTCAAGAAAATTTTCAACGCGGTCAAGATATATTTAAATCAGTTAATGTAAACAGAAGTTATAATTTTTATATAAAATCGTACACGAAGCAGCTCAGCAAGTACACCATATACAGTAGTGTGTTCTTCCATAATTGCATGTTAAACTAGCACCCATTGATATTTTCAAATGGAGATTTCATCTATTTTTGAAATAGAGAATGAAAATTGCAAGTTAAGCAATCAAATAATAATTGGAAGAATATTATTTCTCAGATTGGTTAAACAGATCTTGATTTACATTGTTAACAGTATTTAGAATGTTGCTTCCTCAGTGTTAACTCGGCATCCATATGGTGTTTTGGATAAAAGATTTCATGCAATTGTCGTATGGAATCGATGTGGGTATTCTCTTCAACCAATAATTGGAAGGTTATTCCCACATAAAAGTATCTGAGATACAAGTATGATGGAGAATATTTGTATAGTTCTCAAATGCAACACAGTTTTGCATGGTTATAGTATGTCGTCTGGTAAAATCCTATTCCTTTGTAAAGCTTCAAGATGCGGGTACTTTACTTGCTACAAAATTTCTTCTTGCAGTATTAAATACTTTATTTAAGCAAAGGAAAGTGCCCCGGTGTAAGCCTGTTGTTGGGCACCATGTATCAATTATAACAAATATAGGAAGAGCTAGTGATTTTTCCATTGAATTTTCAAAAACTTAAACATGTACCGCAGCACGTAAAGTGCGCGGAACTCAGCAAAACGCATGTAGTTGTTATCAAAAATTCCAATGGAAACATGAAAACTGCTGTGTTGGCGCGTGATGAAAGGAGACAATGCAAAGATTGAACCCTTCTACAATTGATATTAGAGAAAGATCTGCCGGATATTTCTGGCCGTCAGTACAAAATGTCCACCATTGAACTCTACAGGAACACAGACTGCAGCAGTGTAGTCTTTAAGATCAAACCTCAACGCTTTCGATGGCTTGGCCACGTCCTTAGAATGGAAAAACATCAATTCTCCAAAGTTGTCCTGCGGTGGACATCACCTACAAAGAGAAAACGAGGGCGCACATATGGCGCCTTTATTATGAGTCAATTTTAAAGCAATTTAAAATGCTATGACACAAGACGGCCCCTGTCCTCACGAAAAGAGGAAAGAAGCTTTATTATGCTAAACTAATATTGAAAGGAAGTGAAAGTTATAGTAAAGAATAAAATACAAGGGAGTCTTTTTTCGAAACTGTTCCTTGAGATGAATTAAGAAAAAAGTGTTGCATCATTCATTTTGTTCGCAGCATATCATTTTATAGCTTTATGTCTCAGAACGAGATTCGTTAAAGAGTTGTCCATTTCAAATTGAGGAAGATACATGCAATTTTCAGAAATAACTTGATTTCTTATATATAAAACGAACAGTAGCTCAAATTGATCAAAACAACTCAACGGTTATAGTGAAAATATATTTCCCTTTCATATTGGCGTTTAGGTACCATTTCTTTTGTCTTGAACGGTGGCAACCGCCAACTTTTAAGCTGATTTTAGTAGCTACTTGTTTTCTTTAAACAACAGATAGATTGCGTTATTTGTTTTTTTTTAAGAGGATTGTGTTTGATTTCGGCAAAGCAAATTTAAATGTATAAAGTTAATGGGATTCGAGACATTATTTAATTTGTTTCATGCAATCTTTGCTTTTGTAAGCTAAGAACACTCACGTCCAATTTTGGGTTGAAATTCAGAGGAATTCGATCGCCATTTCGATATCAGATGAAAGCGTGGTAGATGTTCTTTTTATGACTAGTGGTGATTCAATCATTTAAAAGTTACAGGTTTGAGGAGAAGTGTAAAAGAAAATGGTAATTTGTTACGGGTTAAGTAGCAGTTTCTTTGGCGGATGCTTACCAACAAAATATTTTGCAGCAAAACTAAGGGAAGGTAGGTTTTTTATTGGGAAGGGGGGGGGACTCAAGGAGGAGGGTTACGTGTGTTAATATACAAAGCAGGAGGGGGTCATTCCCTTTTACGAGATACTCAAATCAGAGTCTGTTGTAGTTTGATCCTTTTTCCTTCAAATCATCTTGACTTCTTTGTATTTAAACCTTTTATTCTTCTTGTTTCTTACTCGCACACTCAAAAGAGTAGTTAGCCCCGGCTGATTCTTAATCAGTTGAGGTTTTAGTAAGAGAACCAGATTATCTCGACCTTGATGTACACTATATAATTATTTGTTGCAAAATTCTACATGAGTTGCAGCGGAACTTCTTCTAGAGGATTCTCACTTGGTGTTGTGAATGATTACAACTGTGATTAAAAATTTTTTCTAAATTCCGTGTTCAACAGTCCTATGGGTGTCAAAAATTACGAGACTGGAGGACAGGGGGAAGGTCACTTATATTCTTGTTAATTTTAAAGGGAGGGCCACGAGATTAGTTTTAAAACGGCCCCCTAATAAAAAACGTATCTTCCCTAAATCGGGTGGATGAAAGCAGAATTGCTACAATGCTACAAGCTTTTACCAGAGTAATTGTAGTTTGATCAACCGGTGAAAGAAAGCAGAATGAACTGGATACAAACAAAGGTAATTCAATGCAATTTTTAATACTATTTTGCTCAATTAATGATTGAACAATAAGGATAAATATCGGGGGTCTTGAATGTGAAAGTAACGCACTTGAACTGACCAAGTGGACTGCAAGCAATTTACTTACTTGTTGAGTAATTGAGCCAAATCTGAAATTCAACAAATTGAGATTTTTAAACCGCAGTAACCAAAAGAATTGTCAACACGGATTACAAGAGTGACGTTAGAAGTTGCCTGATTTTCCTATTAGAAACGAATAAAGACTGTGCAACTCCATGGGGGTCGACAGAAATAGACGAAAAGGTCCACCTGTGAAATTGTGATATAGAAATAGATAAGAAACACCTTTTTCTACTTCTGACCACTCCATATTCTTTTTTAATACCACGAAAACGCACGAATTGTAATCCAAGGAAATTCGAGTTTTTTCGATTTTTACTTGAGTGGGCATGTCCCCGGAGCCCCACGAAAAGTCCTGGCTACGCGCCTGAGAAGTGATTCAAGGCTTTATATAAGCTTAAAATCACCTTTTCAGTCTCGAAAATAACATAAATATCTTTGTTACGTAATGTGAACACTGTCATCTAGCTCTACAAGTTCAGTTTAAGCATAAAAACCTGGTTTTACCATGAGTGCTTCCGTTTCATTTATTCTCCAAAACAAAGAAGGCTAGAAATCATTGTTTTCTAAATCTCGCTCACTTTGCAATCAAATTACTTGAGCAAAATAAAATCTGACGTTGTTCAAATATTACTATTACTTTGTTCAAACTTTAAAATACGGAAGTCGGTCTTTTAATCACACAGATTTTAGTTAAACTGTTTTGAAAATATAATACTAAGGACTATCGAATGATCCTACAAAATCCTGAACTGCTCGCACAATTGAACTCCTGCTCGAATCGCTCACAAAATTTTGAAGGATGCTCGCTTGCTCGAAAATTGCCATTTTCATAATTTTAATCAATAAAGACTTGCTAATACATAAACAAATGAAAATTAACGATAAGAACGGATGTTTTGGTGTCATATTGACGCCATTATCAAGTTTATCATAAATAAGTGCTCAAATGCTCGTGCTCGCAAAAAATACATTATGCTCACATGCTCGCAAAATCTTAAAAAAGATTACAAGGCGTGAGAAACAGGATATTATTTTGTTGAGCCACGGAAAAATAAAAATATGTGCTTCCTGTTCAGCTGGTGTTTGTTCACCACGAGTGGAATTTGTCCGATGGTTGTGTTAGACTGAGAAGTTATCTCTATGAATATAGACACAACGCCAGACTCAACCAGGGCAACGTAGTAGCACTAGAAAAAGTCAATTTCGAATCATGCAAGCATAAATATTATTACAAGGGAGCCATTATTTAAATGTCTTTGAAGAAGTGTAATTATTATCAAACGTTTGACCACTTGCTTTTGTATTCTGAACTACCTTGCAACATATCTCGACTTTTTTGTCTGTTCTACTTTATAAGTTTTATAATTTTAAGGTTATACAGAATCTGCAATTGACAGATATTTTCAAATGACGCAATTATCCTGTAAAAATATGTTATGTGTTACTTCCAAATTGTTGGTGCTACTGCTTCTGAGTATAATCAAAACGTAATTTGATTCATAACAACTTCTATAGCTTTTCTTTGGTGCTTCGAGATTGTTGGTACAACTGGAAGATTGCCGCTGCCATTATTACGAGTTTCTTGGCAGGAAGTCCAGTTAAATAGCAAAGAAGTGCACAAGGCTCGAGATTGTCGAATTGATGAAAAATCTAATTTGCCAATTAGCTCTTTGCTGCTCACTGGACAACATTTTTGTAATTCAAACGGCCGAAGAGCATTTATAGATTAAACCATAATTCGTGTGTGTATGTGTGCCGGCGAAAACCAGAAGTTCCGGCATCTTCAAGGCAGTTTTTGTACCTCTTTTCGTTAATAAGATTGCGGTCATTTTCGGTAAATTTCAATGAAAGGCTTAAGAGAAAACGCTTGTGAATCGATTAAGTTATTTTCCCCAATCAAGTTATATAAATTATTTACGTGTCTTTACACCCTATTTTTATAGTAGCTGGCTTGAAGAAAAGTTTATAAAGGAAAGAAGTTTAAAGAATATGTTAGATTTGTATCTCACGTTCAGACGCCCATATGTGTCGGCCTCTGGTAATTTTTAATCTTACAGGATAATATTACTCGACAGCCATCTGGTTCACGAGCTGAAATTTAAAAAAAATGGCAAAAATATGTAACAATGTCAGTTACATGAGCACGTGACTGCTAATTTCAACACCTTCAGCCAATCGCAATGCAGCTAATTAGGAATGATCCCTATATATAAAACTGGTGCAACTCCACCTTTCAGTAAGTCAGTTTAATTGAGAGCAAGTAGTTCAGCAGAACAAGCAGAGAGAACAAAGCTATGAGTTCCAAAACGGCAGTTTGGTTCTGTTTGGCCATTCTTTTCGCAAACTTTTACCACTCTCAATGTACACGTAAGTTGAAACATTTTAAGTGGTCTAGATGTCACCAATTTCTTTTTTCTTTTTTAATTTAAACTGTTTGATCATATGTCATAAGGAGTGTTACCTCAAGTCTTTTTTTATGCAGTTGCTTGACATATGGGCTCGAAGTTTTTTTATTTGGTAAACGAGTGGTTAGTGTACGACGATTAAGTTTAAACCACCGGCCCGACCACAGTGTTGTGTTCTTGAGCAAGAAATTTTACTCGACTAGCTCAGTTAACTAACATCTTTATGAACGAGCACCAGCTTTACTGGGTGGCATCCTGCAATAGATTAGTGTCTCGTCCAGGGTGCGCCACGCGGGAGTCTGTAATACTTCTGATGATAAGCGAAACTTAAGTCGAGAAAGGATTTATTCTCTAGAGATGCTTAACGTTTAAAGATATACTTAGATTTTCGTAATAGTTGGTCGAGGATTTTCTTGATAACGCCGGCGGTGTCGTGCGCTCTTCTCTTTAGCTAGCGGGTTTCATAGCTAAATGTTTCATGTAATTTTTGTTACAGTGTATGTGTATTCAGATGTTAAATGTATATTGATCATAAGAAGTCGAGTTTTAAAAGCCCGTCGACAACTGGTGTCTCGGGGATTTCTTCCCCCCTCCCCCACCCCATAAAAAATTGCCCCCCGCTGCAAATTCATCGGGGAAATAGCTCCCCGGGCGAAATCGCTAGTGAATTCGCCTCCCCCCAAAAAAACAAGTCCGCACTTTTATTCGTAAGCATCAGCAAATTTTTGGCGAGCCTCGTTGGTGCTTAACGTACGTTTTCATGATTTTAGCCTGAAATGGTGCTTAACTTAAATGGTGTTTAGGTGGGTCAAAAGCCAAACAGAGAATAAATTATTTCTAGGGAATCAACTTACTCTTACTTCTACAACAACAAAACAATAATCTTCAGGATATAATCATAAAATCGTTCAACGACGAATGACACAATTATCTCGTTGGCTCCAGAGAGTAATGAATTATTCGCTAACTTCCTCTGTTGTACTGAACAAATTGTAATAGCTGTAACGTATCACGCACTAACGCACTCCCCTCCCCCCTGGATATTTTCTATATTTACACATAACGGCCTGGCGCATACTTTTCTTCTCTACAAAGAAATCTTTCATACTTGTATGGTAAGGGAATAAAAAGGAAAATGATATGTGCGATCGTGAGGTTGTGTTTGGTGCTACGTGGTGCTCATTTTTTCAGCAAATCTGAGGCTGTGGTGCTTATGAGCGTGGTGTTTATAAAAAATGTGAATAGCAGCAACTCCATATGTACCAGGGTTTGAAGTTCAGGACTTAAGGGCTGCTGGGCTTGGAAAATGAAAAAATGCATTATATCAAGAATGGGTTTTAATCCTATGTGGATCGAATAACGATTTTAGGAAATATATAACTGGTTTAACGGAATAAGCAACGAACAGAGAACAGAACAAAACCAAAAGAAAAAAAGAAGTAAAAACTTATCAATGACTTATAGCCAGTTCAAAACACATTTTAAGCTCGAAGACTATTTATTACAGGTCTCAAATGTTAAACATAGTTTTGCCCTTATAAAACTTCGGATTAGCAACGATCCTTCAGAAATAATAGAAAAAGGAAGATACTCAAGGTCATACCGCAAGCTGAACAAAGAATCTGCCCAAAGTGCAAAAGAGTATATAAACCTACGAGAAAACAATTTCAGTTGCTAGAGAAGATTTCAGAAGAAATAAAACAGAAAATAACAAGAAAATTCGATCTTTCAAACTTGTCATGACCGTGCAAACAGTTTTGGAAACGGATCAAAATAAAATTTATATACAACTGTTTTAAAATAAAGGGGTGAAATAAGAAGGTGCTATCTTCCTCAATTGTTTTGGATCGACAACTTATGTACCAGGGCCGGCGGAAGCTCGGAGTCACTGGGGGTGTTGAGAAAATTGTGTTTGTGCTGAAGACGCGAGTTTTTCCTTGAGGGGTCCGGGGGCTCCCGGGAAATTTTAAGAATTTACACTATTTGAAACACCAATTTCGCGTATTTTGGAGGTGTCTTTGCATACTTTTGTCTTTGAGCCATATTCCTGGGCTGTAAAAAAACCATACTTGGCCTGAAAATTGGAGGGGCTAGCTATTTAAGGAAACCATGGTTTATTCGATAGTTTAAACGTTTAAATGGATCGAAAAGGGAAGAAAAATATTGTGTCAGTTCGTATATGATCTTCTATTTAATGTGAAAAAATGAATTGATTGACGCGGTGGTGGAATTAATTTGTCTATGGACTATGGATCTTGACTGGTCGTATACAATTCCAAAATGCTAGCAAAATCAGAGCTGGAGTGCTTGCTCGTAGTCGCCAGATTACCTAACTTATTACATAAAAGCTCGTGCTCTTCAAAAATCACCCCGCGATGCCTCCCGTGTCTGACACGTAACACAAAGATTGTGAGCTCGAAACCCCGCTACTCGGTATTTTGTCCTTGAGCATGGCATATACACCCAGTCGACTCACCTCATCCATGGCTACAAGTGGCTTGTGCATGATACAATCAAAGTTAAAGTAGTTTTACTACTCTACCGAAACGCAAAACGCAAAACCTTCTAATCTTCATTCACTTTATTTCCATTTTGACGGGAATTACGTCTTTAACAAAGCAAAAAGCAACCAACTTTGAGGTTGATAAGGTAAAACGAACGATGTAAACAAAGAGTATGTGAAACAGCTGTATGGTGTACAAGTTTCTCCATAATTCCGTCAATGACTGATATGAATCTTATATACTAACTCGGGTGGAGGCTAAGCTTATTAGATTGATTAAATTATAATCTCTGAAGATAATAATATATGTTATCGAAACAGAGTCAACTTGTGCGTATGACAGCTGTTGTGTGGACAACTGAAATCAGCCACTGTCCATCTTGTGTTGTTTTGAATTGAAAAGGCTAAAAACAAGCGAGAACAAATTTATTCTTAAAAACATAAATACCAGCACAATTATATCCTTCCTCTATTTTTAACATTTTGTCCCCGATCCTGCTAAAGCAGATTTCACAAAAACCAGCTTAAGAGTCTCAATTTTTTAAGAGTTGCCTAAAATTCAAATAATTACCATTTATTTTGTTTATCTTGAAGAGTAGAAGGGTTTGGTGTTCGTTCACGGACGCTGCATGGAGCAAAAGTTAAGACAAAGAGTTGAACAAATAGCGAGCTCTCACCAATAGCTCGGGGATATGATCTTCCGGGAAAATGTTTGAAAATTGATAAAAAAAAACCCAAAAAAACATCACTTCTGAAAAGTCGACAGATATTTGAGAAACGTAAAAGAGATTGCTGATGATAAACAGTAAAGAATGCTAAGCTAGTTAAACAAGTTATTGTAAACTTGGATAAAATGAATGACGAAAAATGGTTGAATTGAGTCGTATTCGGTCAAGGTCGTGTCCTAAAATACGTTTCCGAGAGGAGCCTAGAAACGAATTATAATTGAATCTTCGGAAGTCTTTTCGGTTTTAGTTCGTAGATCACTGGATCGAAAGCACATTTTGGAATGATCGCATTTTGGAGTATCCTTTCGTTAAGTCACCACATAGTTATGACTGAAGTCATCTTAGCGATGCTCTTATGAATGTGAGTTAAAGGAACGGTACATTTTGAGTGGTGTTTTCAGTGAATGATGTATATATCGGAATCCCCTAAACCTATATATCACTGGAAAGCTTATAAAATTCTCTTAATCATAAGTTGGTTTATGTTTTAAAATTTGATATAACTAACGAATGCTGTTTTTAAAGAGTTTTATTCTCTCAGTTTTCTTGAGTTCCAGGTAACTCAACCAATTTTCAGCCAACAACTTTGAAATTTGGTATTTTGAGAGATTAATAATCGAACTCCAAAAGTTTGAAATTTTGCTTTGTTGTAATTTTAGAGCTGAAAGTCTAAAATAACAGTATTAGGATTGAGACAAGTGGCATTTTTTTGCGATAACTTATAAAGTTTTCAACTTTTCAAAAACCCCCGGCAGGTTTTTGGACTTTGATTATTAATCTTTCAAAATGCCAAAATTCAAAGTAATTGGTTAAAAATTTGCTTCATTGGAACTCACGAAACGGAGCATAAAGGAATGAAAAATGGTGTTCATATTTATAAAAAAAAAGACAGCTTATGATTTAGAGAATTTTGTAAGCTTTCCAGTGATATATAGGTTTATGAGGTTCCTATGTGTGACAACAGAAATGTGCACCATTAACTGATGAAAGTCTGAAAACACGGCTCAAAGCGTACCGTACCCTTAAACTAATCTGATATAAATAAAAGCTGTCTGGTTTTCCTCGCAGCTTCCATCTTACGCGAAGTTTAGTTAATCTAATAAGTCTGACTGAAATAAAATAAGCTATCTAATTTTCTTTGTGGCTTCTATCTTGCGCGAAGTTTTCTTGATTTGTTAATAGAAAGTTCAAGGATTTAAACGCCCCCTCCCTCCCCTCAGGTTCCGCACTGTTCGTAATTATTTGGAACTTCCAAACATATAAAACAGCATTGTGTTCTTCTTGTTTTGAATAGTTGCTATGGAGATATTAAAAAACAACTCAACAGCAGTCCCAAGTGTTACCTTTGGACGCGAGAGGGCAACAACTTGCACCAAAGTTGACATGGTTGTGAACTTGGCAAGCATCAAAGCCGACAAGGCCATCAACTTGAGCAGTGTTCCTTGGTTGACGTCCATTCAGTCGCCAATGGAGTTCAATGTTTACCGCTGTGACGGAAGTTGCTCCTATCTGAATGCTGCCCCACAACGCATGAACAACTATCTGTTTGTGCGTAGTATGATGCAACGCATAGCTCCTCATCTTAAGATCCCTGGCCCACGCTGCATCCCGACCAAGCTGGGTGCAATGTCCTTTCTCTTCAAGGGAAAGGATGGCAAGCTCAAGGTTGGCACCATACCTGATATGGTTGTACACGAATGTGGTTGTAAATGATTAGTGTGTGTCACGAAGCAGTTAAAGTCACGCTACTACATCCAAACAGAGAATTAAGTAACATATACATGACACTTAACAATAAATCAAAGTAAACGGGATGTATCAGGGAAAACGAACAGATTTTCCATCTCAGTTGCAACATAACCTCTTCATACTAAAAGATGTGAAATAATTTAAAACTGAAAGCAAAAGGAAATAAGCGAGTACTGAATACATAAATTACAATAAATAAACAAGTTACAAATAAAATGAGTATACTTCTATATTTGCAATTTACTCACAATGACAATAAAATGGTGCACGTACGTCAACGTGTCATGTTACACATGTATGTCTACAACCTGTGTCAACGTGTCGTGTTACACATATCTCCAACCTGTGTCAACGTGTCATGTTACACATATATGTCTACAACCTGTGTCAACGTGTCATGTTACACATATGTGACTTTAACCTGTG
>JANRMR010177148.1:0-12145 GCA_025434825.1 Bergia sp. 'catenularis' | reverse complement strand
AAGATACAATAAAAAGTGATTGTTCAAGTTTTAAGGTTAAAACCGGTTATTTTCGTTTTAAAAGTTTCGTATAAACGCTGTTGAATTTGCTCCAACAGCGTTAGGGTTGCTAATGAAATTATATTTTGTGTATTGTAACTGTCAAGTACTCTGTGATTTTATATTATTAAACTTTTTAAAAACACTGGGAAACTAAAGGTCGGGCCCGAAAAGTAACTCTGGTGTGATCTAGCATTTGCTTTTTCGAGGTGGTTGAATCGTTGAGTTAACAGGTGGTTTTTAGGGACATCATGTACAAGAAACTAGAATGCAGGGTAGTACTTTATAGCTATCGATTATGTCTATATAGGAAGATCGTTTAGGCCCAAATGTTTTAGGCAAAATATAGCATTTAAATCAGTTGATTTTGTGATTGAAATACCTGATCATACCTAGGGTTAGCTTTGCAACGGGCAAGTTCGTTTACAGTTTTAACTAGGTAACACAATTCAAATATTATTTTGAGTTAATGTCACTGTAAGTTACAAAAGATATTATATAGCTAAAACAGAATTTTATTTTAGTATTTCTTATTCCAACGTCAAATGTCAAATTCAAATTCAGAGGTTTATTCTCACGAGAGTTTTACTACATAGTTCCTTCACAGATTGTTAATTTCCTTTCTCTTCTTACTGAAAGGGCGTAACCCCTTAAGTTAAGACACTAGTGTAAACTAGGTACTTCCTGTATAGTGTTATAAACTTTACAGCGTTCTTGAAAAGCCTGGCCAAGCTGGCCACAAGACAAAGAAGTTTCAGCTTTTCACCGAGTTTTTAACTGTATCATAAGAAATATTTAAAAAACTCTTTTTTTATTTCGGAAATGTCTCTCCAGAAACTAGGCTTGATTTGTTTGAAAACACAAAGATTAAAATTGATAAAAAATAGCAAGAAAAAAAGCAAATAAGCAACAGTTTTTTGACCTTGAAACGCAAACAGGCAAACTGAACCGGAACCGAATTTCTGAAGTTTTCATTGGTTCTTCGAACACCCAGCGGAGGCGCGTGCCATCTTATTGGACTTTGGAACATGTTTATTTGACGCTGTGTTTTGATTTTGATTTGTCGGGAGGACAGGATTCTGTACAAAGTTAACAAAGTTTCGTTTCAATCGACTATGAACTATTGTTTGGAGGTCCTTTCTAACTTGACAGACTAACAGTTTGACTTTAAAACTACTAAAGTGTTATTTTTTATCTTTCCTGGTATTGGAAAATGGAATAAAAAGTTAAAATGTAGCAAACAAGTTTTTGAAGGTAAAACGAAAATCGATCTATATGTATTTATATATACGTACCATGCTGACAGTTCGTACCAATATACCCCTCGACACACTGACAGATGTATCCATTGACCAAATCCTTACACGTCCCGCCATTTTGACAGGGGGAAGTCTCACACTCGTTAATATCTGAGTGACAAAGAATTATTTAAAAGTAGCTGTTACTCAGAGCCCGACACATTAAAGCAATTGTTGTACTCCATTAATGTACTCAAGATAGCAAAACAGGAAGTTAAACACTAGTTTCTAAAACTAATAAAGGTCATGTTGAGTGCCTACATTCCACTGAAAAGGTTAAAGCAATCATTGATAAACGCAGGAACTTCGATTAATACAAACACAAAAATATATAAAATCAAATTGGTTACTTTTCTCAACGCCACATGGCACATTTGTTGTCTTGCTGTCTCGACTCAAGGCCGAGAATTTGACCTGCAGTTCTCTTCCTTGGTATAACTATCAATCTTATAGGGTACATCGTTACCTACCAACTTTTCTTCCATAACAACAATTCATGATTAATTAACACTTTATAACACCTTGTTCCCTTTCAAGAGGATAACTTTACTGTTTCTTTCCCAATCTATGTTAATAATCTAGCACATTTAACTTGTCCATTCTAAACTTGGCCTCATAGATGTGTCTTCAGCAAGTTTCCTTTTTCAAACGTACTTACCTATTGAACAGTTTTTGCCCGCATATCCTGCTTTGCACTGACAACTGTAGCCAGTGGGAAAGTTTTCACAAGTTCCATCATTCTGACATGGAGACCATGCACATTCGTTTTCTAGTGAAAGCAAGCAAAAAAAACTCTCAAAAAAAGTTACCTTTAAAGCAAATGCAGCTACTGGACAAGCCAATCACAAAGTATTGAATCCCATTAAATGTTGCTGTTTATCATATGCGATACCAACAACGACCACTTGCGGATGAATACTGATGAATAAGTATTACTGCCCCAATCAAGGATACAAAAAAATGGTCCGTTCCCATAACACTAAAGGACCGTCCCAAATACATTCCCACAAAACACCAACAATTACAAAATGGAGAACATATTGGTTCATTAATGATTAGTACTTTAAAAAAATCAACTGTGAACCCAGGTTTATTAAAACGTCCTGCAAGCCCATTGCTGAAAAAACTGTGCAGCCCAAACGCAAATAAATCCCAAAGCTCCCCTCAACTAGTACTCTTAAATGTGTTTTTGGAGCCAATTCTATATATATTGAATAAAGAAAATACAGCGGTTGCTTTTAAACCTGTGAAAACAATACCCCATGTCTTCAAACACCCTATTAAGGGCTGTCCGCAAAAAATAAAATTACGGGGATTCTAAGACGCTTCTGTAGCGAAAATCGTACTCTACAGCCACAACGGAAAAACTAAAACATCTTGAACTCTTGGGGACAGCACAAAAACCAGAAGCAAACAGAAGCATTATATCCGCGATGAAACACAACGCGGAGTAAAAGGTTATGACATATGTTTCGGAGATGCTGAACTCTCAGAAACTGAAATAAACAAAGACAATAAGCGATTGCTCGTGGAATACCTCCACTTTTCAGTTTGTGAACCAACATCAGTCATTGCTAAGAATATATCTACTTTTGTCACATCCCTTTGGGACGACGAGAATTGACACTCTTTGCATCGTCAGCTTCCCTTTTTATAGCCATTCAAACGAAAGCCGCAGAGGGCAACCAGAAATTTGGTGTAATGTGAAAAAGGTGTCAAAGTGAGCCCTTTGTTTCTACATGCATGTATACTGCAATACGGCGAACATACCCACATACATACTACGGCAGGTATTGTCACTTGTGAACTATGCTGATTGAGAGATCAAATTTGAATCTGCTGCTTCGAGTAATGTACCACGCATTAGAACTAAAAAGATCACACTTCATACTTCACCTTCCAATGTCCTGACTGAGACTGGAGAACTTCGGGGCCCCTGACCTTTTATGTTAAATGCCAATACTCTGATGTTGTATAGTGTATATGTTTTAAGGCCAGTTAGGTTAGCTTCGCGACTTTGTCTCCCAACCGTTAGGTTCTTCTCAAGGAACACTGAACTCTTAGTATAAAATACCAAATAACCCAAAATGATCCCATTTTGATCTGCTTGCACAACGTCATCCCATGTCACACGGATAGCATCAATGGCGATTGGAAAACCTCTAACATTTTGAGGAGAGCCACTTGGAACTGGGGAATAAAATGAAACATAAAGCCATTTATAACCAGCAAATGTAAAAAAGTATATAGAAAGGGAAGAAGGAAGGAATTAGGGAAGGGAAGAACACAGATACTCTCCCGAGTAACTTAAAAAAAATACACTACCAAATATGGAGGCGTTATATGTCATAACGACAAAGTCAAGGAGCTGCAGAAAAGTTTTAGGAGGGGATGGATGAATTTGCCCAAAATGTTTAAAATATATGGAAAATGAAGCTCACTGCATAAAACATAAAAAAATTCTGGCGAAGTTTCCTGCTTTGCAACTTGAATCACCAGAACCTTTCGACAGAGATAATGACGAGCCCGTCAAAAGAAGTCTCACCAGCGACTAAAAATATGTGTTTTGGATTATACGAGGGTGCGAAAGACTCTGATTGCTAGGCAAGTACATTAAAGCTATTATTCGTTACGATAATTTTCAACCCTGTAAAAAGACAGACAACTTTTGTTAACTAATTTTATTAGTTGTATGATTTACTGAATTAGCAAAAAGTGATAGAAATCGAGAGGATGAAACCGCTTACGAGAAAATTATAAAACGGCAAAATAAAATCACATCTACAAGTAGGGCGAAAACCAATTGTACATCTGTGGCTAATTCGAGGTGCCGGTACAGCTAAACCTGAAATCTCTGAAAAAAAAACGTTTTGCGCCAATCTTAGCCATTGTGGTGGTGTATGCCTTGATTTTGGTATTGTTTTTCTCAGAGGACACTCGTGTTGATTTTGTATCACTCTAAATAGTGCCTGGTCCAAATTTTCTAAAGAGAGTAGATAATATTGCTTGTTTGCAACCGGTCAGTGTTTTTTCTAAAAAGGTGTTTTATATGCACATTAATTTTCAAATATATAGAGGACATTACACGGCCGCGCGGAGATACGATTTTTATCCCCCAGTATTGAAATATCTCGCACGAGTGAGCGAAGCGAACGAGTTCAAGATATTCCAATATGAGAAGATAGAAATCGTATCTCCGAGCGGCCATGTAATGTTCTGTTTATTATTCATCAAGCCATAAATTATTGCTTTACAACCCGGAGAAGAAACATTAAAGGGAAGTAAAACTGAAGAAAACAACAACCACCCCACTTCACTTGTAATGAAATAAACTTTGTACTTTCACTGAAATGAAAGTATTGCACGCCAAAGCTTTCGCGCCACTCAAAATCCGGTCGTCACTCTGTTGGCTAAGGAGTTCTAAGGCGGGAAAGTTCGGCGGGAAAGTTATATTTGACACACTTCTCAAAATATGATATTTCGATACATGGGAAATATCACCTTTATTTCGCGCGTAAATCTTAGTAATTTACGGCTTGGTGAATAATAAACTTTTTCATATAATTTCAAAAAATATTCCAATTTTATCGCACAACTTTAAATAATCTCAAATTTTTATTTATAGTTATTTTGACTTTTGATTTGTGTTTTTCTCAATACCATTTAAAGATATTATCATTAATATTAATACTGTTATTATCAATTTATTATTATTATTATTAATTATTATTATTATTATTATTATTGGATCAGAACAAACACTACTTGGCGTTTTGTTAAGACTAATCAAAGAACGTAAAAAATTCATATCAATGGAAACTAAAATACAGATTAAAACAGAACATGAAACTCCGTAACAATGACTGAAAACTTTGTCGAATTTCGCAAACAAGAGCTACAATGCTTCATTTTAAGGTAATATGTTGCTGAGAACCGAGGGTCCCTTAATTATTGATGACAATATTTCTTTTAAACATTCATGGTACGTGTTTCTTCTCAACCCATCTCTTTCATCCTATGTTGCTCACCTCAATTTATCCTTTACAACTATATCCAAATAGCAACCAAACTTTCTCCGTCGCAATAATATGTCAAATAAAACCAATCAATGGACAACTATGCGAAGACAGTAACTTCTAATCGATTCACCTTCTAGAACAAACAATAAATCAGGTATAGTATGAGCGAACAATGAAATTTTTACCTGCTTCTTCTGTCCTCACAGTAATGGAAACACTAACTGGTCCCTCGCCAGCACCGGTTGAAGCCGACACAGTGATGTTATATATAACGTATGCTTCTAGCCCTGTCACATTCGCTTCTGTGAAGGGAACTGCGACTTGCTTCTGTTTCAAGGTATTATCAGTGAAGCCACCACCAACAGCTTGCACATACACTGTGTACCCAATCAGATTACCGTTTTGGTCGATGGCGCTTGGAGCCTCCCAGCTTACTTGAATGCTTGTAGAACTGGTGTTATGACCTTGCACGTTGCCTGGAGCACTGCCTGGCGCTACAGAAAAATTGTACCATTGATTTTTATTAAAAAACGTATCTTTCAACTGCACCTGAAAGACGCTGTCTTTTTCCTTCTTCAGCGTACAAGCAAAAACTTTCACCAAAAGCGTGACATAGACAGGCAAAAATAGCTAATAGCTTACTACACATTCTGTATACATAACTAATTTATTTAGACAGTAACTGCCATTTCAAATATCATTCAAGAAACCTGTTATATTAGGAATCCTTTAAGGGCGATACACCAGATTCTAAAACAAACAGAATTGAATGTCTTACCAGCTTCTGCTGTTCTCACTGTAATTGCGCTGCTGCTTGGCCCATCACCAACATTGGTGGAAGCCAGCACAGTGATGTTATAAACCACATTTTCTTCTAGCCCTGTTAAGTCTGCACGTCTTGAGGCACCTGTCACTTGTTTGCCTCTCTTTATGCTATCATCGTAGCTACCTTCAATGGCTTGGTAAGATATCATGTAGTGAATGATAATTCCATTCTGATCGGCCGCAGTTGGAGCCGTCCAGGTAACTCTGATAACAGTTGAACTGGTACTAATTCCTTGAATATTCCCTGGCGCAGCACTTGGGACTAATAAATCGAAATCAGTTGTTAGTGCTTGCTTCCTTTTGACTAAATTGCTTATCCACTGCAACTTGTAATTTGCCCACAATCAGTCCACTGCAAGAATGTCTTAAACACACTAATGTTTAAATCGACTATCAGATAATGATTTCTACAGCCTATCTTTAATCTTTAAACTCACTTGCTGCTAACTCCAGCTAGCGCTGTCTGGCGATAGTCTTTTTCTCACAGATTAAGCACGTTCTCTCTAGTTAGTTTTCGCAGTTCTTTTTTTCTAGTCAAGAATAAATTCTATAAATAAATTAAGGCTAAAAGTTTAGGACCGGAACTTGTAAAATTCTCTGAACGTTTTCGGTTTAAAACCATCATCAGGGAGTAAAAGGCCTTTTACTCCCTGATGATGGTTTTAAACCGAAAACGTTCGGAGAATTTCACAAGTCCAATCCAAAACTACTAAGACTTTGGTTGTTTGGTTTTAAATTCGAACCAAGTTTTTGCAAAACGCCACAATATTGAATCAGTCAGCCCAGGAATATTCGCTTTTTAATAAATATTCAACACGTTAACATATGCCAAATCAAAACGTTGTCACCCTTTTCAGCAAAAGTGAGCCACTCTTTTCAAACGAAACAAAAATAACCAGAACGCCTTTAATTAGCAGAAAACGGAACTCAAACAGATACATACTCAAAAATTCGCCAGGTAATGCAGGACAAAGATAAAACCACTGAGAAAACAAACTGTAACAAATTCTTCTCACCTTTTCCCCTGCACCTCTACATCTCATTCAACAAAGTATTTAACAACTACACAAAAAAAATGTGAAAATTTCGAAAGTACTTTCTCAAAACCATTAGTTACTCATCTCATTTCCGGCCAATCAGCGCACCACATTTGGTCAGGTGGACGAGTCTTGAAACTGTGTCAAACACGCGTTTCAGAGTTTGAACCAATTTCAAAGCCATGGGATAAATATTTTTAATCAACATATTCATAAGGCACTCATTCATTCTTTCATTCGAGAAGTATTTCAAAAACTCGTACATCGTGTTTGAAGGACCGTTCCAAACACCTCGAAACAATAAAAGTACTCGAAACAATAAAAACACTCGGCTTGTTACCTGCTTCAGCAGTTCCCACAATAATGTTGGCACTAACTGGTCCCTCGCCAACAGCAGTTGAAGCCGACACACTGATGTTGTATTCCACGTACTCTTCTAGCCCAGTCAATACTACTTCAGTCAAGGGAACTTCAACCTTCTGCTGTTTCACTGTGCCGTCATTGAAGTGACTACCAATAGCTTGATAATATACCGTGTACTCAGTTAGATTACCATTCTGATCAATAGCACCGGGAGGGTCCCAGCTCACTTGGATGCTTGTGGAACTGGTATTATGACCTTTCACGTTGCCAGGAGCAGCGCTAGGCGCTAATGCAAAAATATACAGTAGGACTTTTGTCACAAACGTACGTTTCAAATCTGCGTAGACGTAAGCTTCCACAATATGTCCCAGCTAAACACCAAATTTTACGCTTACAAGAGCAATTACTCTCATAATAACAAGACGTCAAAAAGCCACTTAAAATATCTCATCATAGGGATTGCAAGTACGAGAAAGTTTATTCGTATATTACTTAGATTTTTTCTCAGCTAGCATAACCAACACATTTCCTTATGCTCACTCTGATTCTAAAGAAAAATTCTACTTTTCCTTATTTATCCAAAAAGGAAACTTCCTTTTTCCACCAAGACCATACCTAATAAGGAAATGTTTCTATTTCAAATCAACTTTATGCAGACGAAAAGGATGAAAGAAAACAAGAAGTATCAATTAAAAGCAAAACTGAATGTCTTACCAGCTTCAGCTGTATTCACGACAATATATATGCTACTTGGTCCTTCTCCAGCACTGGTAGAAGCCAACACAGTGATGTTGTAATCTACATTTGCTTCAAGACCAGTCAAGTCGGCCTGATTGGAAGCACCTGCTATCCGTTTGTCTTTCTTCGCGGCATCTGTGAAGCTACCACCAACGGCTCGGTATGATACTCGGTATGAAACGATAATACCATTCTGATGGAGAGCAGCCACACTCGCCCAGGTGACTCTGATACTACTTGAACTGATGCTAGAGCCTTGAACATTCTCCGGTGCACCACTAGGGACTAACAAATCCAAATCATCTATCAATTACAGTTTCTTTTCAACCGACTATTCGATGATTAGCTGCCTAATCTAAATTTCACATGGCTAGGAAACCTCATCACTACCAGTTATTAATTACATAAAACCAATCCTACAACTTTGTGAAGCAAAGAAGACCGCAAATTTCAGTCGCTTCAATCTCCCTTAAAATATAGTCTACGAAAAACAGCTATTCTTAACCCTGATTGTCTTACCAGCTTCTGCTGTTCGCACAATAATGGAAGCGCTAACTGGTCCCTCGCCAACAGCAGTTGAAGCCGACACATTGATGTTGTATTCCACGTACTCTTCTAGCCCAGTCAAATTTACTTGATTGAAGGAAGCTCCAACCTTTTGCTGTTTGAATGCGCTATCGTTGAAGTAACCACCAACAGCTTGATAATATACTGTGTACTCAGTCAAAGCACCATTCTGCCCAACAGCAGTTGGAGCCTCCCATCTTACTTGGATACTTGTGGAACTGGTGTTATGACCTTGCACGTTACCAGGGGCAGCGCTGGGCACTAAAACGAAATTTAAATCAAGAATTTTATTACAACCTCATTTTCTTTCAAATCTACTAAAAGCAGGCTTTTCGTCAATTAATATCCTGTAAATTTGAAAATTATAACAAATCTTACGCACACAAGAACATAATTTCACAATCACCTAAAGCTGAATGCCACTTAAAATCACCTTATTATGTGGATTCCACGCACCAAAACGTTTATTCAGACATCGCTTGGCATTTTTGGTAAACACTCGGACAACCAGGGTTTCTGAACTACCTCTCCTTCAATTAAACCTGCAAGCTCTTAATGAACTTTCGAAAAAGCTATCTTCCTTTTGTTCTGAGACCATAGCTAATGAGGAGGGACGTTTCAATTTAGAAAATAACACGAAAGAAGATCACTCAATTCACCAGCTCATTTACATGTATACGCAAATACAAAAAGTAGGAAACCAAAACTCAATTACTTACCAGCTTCGGCTGTTTTCACCACAATGGAGCTGCTACTCGGTCCTTCTCCAGCACTGGTAGAAGCCAACACAGTGATGTTGTAATCTACATTTGCTTCAAGACCAGTCAAATCGGCTTGATTGGAAGCACCTGCCACCTGTTTGTCTTTCTTTCCGCCATCTCTGAAGCTACCACCAACGGCTTGGTATGATACACGGTATGAAACGATAATACCATTCTGATGGACAGCAGTTACATTCGCCCAGGTCACTCTAACACTACTTGAGCTGGTACTGTAGCCTTGAACATTCTCCGGTGCAGACCTAGGGGCTAACAAAACGAAATCACTTTTAGTGACTGTTTCTTTTCAAGCAACCATCCTACGTTAAAACAATTAATCATTCGAACTCCCAGTTGTCCCATCACAAGTACACTCACAAGGCTAGCTGGAACTTTCATCACCAATAATTACTTAAAAACATCCAAGGACAACTCTGATTTTCACACAATCACTTTTAAACCTAAAGGTTAAACGTTTTATAGGTTCAATCTCCCTCTGTAAAATCTCTCTTACGAGAAATAACTTCTCGCTACACTGACTGTCTTACCAGCTTCAGCTGTCCTCACGTGAATGGAAGCACTAACTGCTCCCTCGCCAACAGCAGTTGAAGCTGACACACTGATGTTGTATTCCACGTACTCTTCTAGCCCAGTCAACACTGCTTGGGTCGTGGGAGCTGCAACCTGCTTCTGTTTCATTATGCCATCATTGAAGTGACCACCAACAGCTTGATAATATACTGTGTACTCAGTCAAAGCACCGTTTTGATCAACAGCACTGGGGGCCTCCCAGCTTACTTGGATACTTGTAGAACTGGTATTATAGCCTTGCACATTGTCTGGGGAAGCGCTCGGCGCTAAAGCGAGAGTTTACATGAGGACTCTTAAAACAAACTTAGTATGAAAATTTCAAACAACAGACTCTTCTTTACTCACAAAATCAATAACCCTTCTAGTCAAACAACAAATCTTACGGGGACACCAACAAACATTCCTACTAACCTGGCGCTGAGAGACGTTTTAACAGACTATATCGATTGGACTTCATACACAGATAAATTTTTTCAGATATCACTTGGCAATTTTCTCAAACAAGTCAGATAACTTACCCTTTTTTCTAATAAAAGTGTCAGCTTTTTACGACCTTTCAAAAATGCTATCTTCTTATGGTTTCGAGATCACAGATAATATATGGGGGAGTGTTTCTATTTCGAAAACACTTAGTACAGACGAAAATCAGCTGTATCGTATATAATACGCTGAGGGACAAAAATGAGTCTCAAAACAAACCAAAAACGAATGCCTTACCAGCTTCGGCTGTTCTCACAACAACGGAAATACTACTCGGTCCTTCTCCAGCACTGGTAGAAGCCGACACAGTGATGTTGTAGTCTACATTTGCTTCAAGACCAGTCAAATCGGCTTGATTGGAAGCACCTTGCACATGTTTATCTTTCTTTGTGCCATCTGTGAAGCTGCCACCAACGGCTTGGTATGATACACGGTATAAAACGACAATGCCCTTTTGAAGGGCAACAGGTACATTGGCCCAGGTCACTCTGATACTACTTGAACTCGTATTGTACCCCTGAACATTCCCCGGTGCAGCACTAGGGACTAACAAAATTTAAATCAGTTTTTAGTCACTGTCCATTTTAAACCAACCATTCTACACTATAATGCTTAATTATTCAAACTCCCAAAAATCTCACCACGAAAGCATTCAAACGGATAGCGTATCTTGTAATGTGAAGAACTAATTCGACGACAGCAAACCCAGGAGAGCTTTGACTTACACACAACCACTTTCAAGCCGAATAAAACTGCACCTTTTAATCATTTCAATCCCTTTCTATAAACTCTCTACTACACAAAAAACAACTCTCAACACTGACAATCTTACCAGCTTCAGCTGTTCTCACATTAATGGAAGCACTAAATGGTCCCTCGCCAACAGCAGTTGAAGCCGACACATTCATTCTGTATTCCACGTACTCTTCCAGTCCAGTCAACAATGCTTGAGTCGAGGGAGCTGCAACCTGCTGCTGTTTCATTATGCCATCATTGAAGTGACCACCAACAGCTTGATAATATACTGTATACTCAGTCAGAACTCCGTTCTGGTCAACAGCACTGGGAGCCGCCCAGCTCACTTGGATACTTGTAGAACTGGTGTTATGGCCTTGCACGTTGCCAGGGGCAGCACTCGGTGCTAAGGCAAAAGTATACAAGATAGCTGTTTTTAGAAACCTTGTCTCAAAACTACTAATATGAGGCTATTCGTACTTTCGTATTCGTGTAACCATACCAGTAAAATTCCTAACTATAGTTAATTCGGACATCACTTGGCTTGGCTGTCTTCTTATCCAGCAAAACCAAACGACTCCCTTAACTCACTGTACTTCCAACAAATGTTTCGGCTTTTCTTAAAGTGCCTATGACATGAAAATTTCTCCCATTTTTTGGTAGCAGGTTTAGACAATTTGGTATAGGTAGAACAA
>JANRMR010177137.1:0-12146 GCA_025434825.1 Bergia sp. 'catenularis' | reverse complement strand
CGGGGGGTGAGAGCCCCAGGGATCTTGCCCCCCAGAGGGGGTGAAATCCCTAGGGGGTGATATCCCTGTGACACTGGCTTGGCCGGTCACCCTTCTAGCTGAGCCAAATCTGTGTTTCTCATGTAAACAGTTCGATGCATTTTGTAAAGAAATATAGGAAAAGTTGGCTCGCCCAGGGTAGCTCAGGTAGGCCAGTAACCCTTCAACCCAGGACAACTTTTCTCCATCTAAACAGGGCCTAAGAATGTTAAAGCAAAGTACAAAAGCTAATGAAGTAAAAAATTATAAAATGATATAATTGTTTCTCCATAAACCTTGGAGAATAAATCATATCAAATTTGTGTTCACCATGTAACAATATATTAAAATAACAATTTATCATTCAATTTCTACAATTTTTTCTATGATTTTAAAATGAAATAAAATGGAAATTTTGAAATATTTGGAAAACTGGATATTTTTAAAACTTGGAACACAATTAACTTTGTGTATGCCTCCATCTTACTTTTCCCAAGAGTAAAAAAAATTCAAAAATACTTTTAAATTTGATTTTGATTCTTTTTTTGAGTTAAAAGTTGACAAAGGTAGCTATATTTTTAATGTTTTTATTCTCCAAAGTAATCTCTTTCAGCTGTTATTTTTGCAATTTTTGAATGCTTCTGTTTGCATTTCATGAATGAAGCTCAGACTTTCTTGGTATCTCTGAAGCTTTTGTTTAGCGGGCCTGTGGTTCCTCTCAGTCTACACTACAAATTCTGTTTCAGCATCCAATATATCTTAACTTACCCGGAGTGGTCTTTCTTGTCAGGTTCTACACCATGATGTATCAGTATTTGACAGATGTAAGCGTATCCACCCAGTGCTGCCCAGTGCAGGGGAGAGTGACCATCATGGTCTTCGATATCAACCGCTGCTCTGCCTAGTCGGACAAATAATTTTATAGGATAGAGAAACACTACTGATGTAGGTCTATGTGTACTTTAGGACCCTAAGTTACTGTAACTTGAATACAGTAAATAAGGGTCATCACACAGTTGCATACTTTCAGCCCAAATTATTTTTTAAACATCTATCTTCTCCTTTCAGTATTGATTCAATGTAATTTGTTATGAGAGTTAAGATGTTGATCACACATGGTAAACTCCCCAAAATGGATTACATAATTCTCCCAATTTGTTTAAAAGGAAAATATAGTAACAGGTTATTGAGAATTTAGCAAAACATCACATGTCATGTTTGGGGCTGAAAGTGCTAAAAGAACAATGCAATTGGATTACCACACAAAAAAAAGCAATAACCCACACCTTCGCACAAAACCAAGCCATCCTGAAACAACACAACTCAGTTGTGATGGTTTTAACAATAAGAGACAATAGAAGCTTTTAGCGACTACATCACTACAGTGACAATATGGACCTTTTAGGCAAAGGCAGTTTATCAACATGTATAATTATATTTTCTTTTTACAACATCAATACCAAAATAAGTCGTTTAGTTGTGAGAACAAAGGAACTGATCACACACAGCAAATGATCCAATATGAAAAGCTTAACTCTCTCAAACTGTTTAAAAGGATAGCACATGTACAGTTTAGGAGAATTTAATAACTCATCATTATGATGGGGTTGAAAGGGTTAAGGTAAGTTTTGGTTCCATAGTGGGCCTTCATATGTTACATTAGCCTGCTTAGCTGGTGGTTTGTTTGGGAGGGCAGAAAGGTCGACACATGAGTGACTTGTTTGACCCGGTGCTATATTGGACAAACCCATTATGGAAAAGACTGGGGAGAGGAAAAAATGCAAGTATGTGCAAGTTCAGCTTTATCCAATATCAAAAGTAATGTCATTAACCAAAATGACAGTAAGATAGTTGGACATTGAGAAAAGTGGCAAAATTCAAGTTGAGACTTACCCTCTATCAAGAGCGACACCACATCTGTGTGGCCCTGCTCACAAGCCCTGAACAGTGGAGTATGGTCCAACGTATCCAGTGCATTGGGATCTGCACCGAATTCTAGAAGACAGTGTGTACATTCCCAGTGGCCAGCATAAGCTGCAGCATGCAGAGCAGTGCCTCCTGTCTTGTCCGTAGAGCCTATATCAAGCTTTTTCCTCAGCATTACCATAAGAGCTGCATCAGCTCCTTTAACAACAGCAATATATGTTTTGTTATTAATCCTTGTCTGGATCCAGTTGCTCAAAAATGGAGTAACTTTTGACCAGGGCAGGGTTAATACCTTGGTCTAACAGTTTAAAATTATTGTAAGTAGGTATTCCTGAATAAAGACAGAAAAACAAAGTGATATGATAATTTCAAGAGATGTCCCAGGGACAAAAATCAAGGAGTATTTTAAAAAGGGATCTTCTGTGTTTGAAATGAATGTCCTATGGACGAAATTATTAGTCAGAGTACAGTAGAACTTCCATTATCCAGCCTCACTAGGACTGGGAGAAATAGTCCGGATAACCAAGAGTCTGGAAAATCGAAAATATGAATATTAATGAGGTAAAACAAAGACAAGACAAGTAAATAAATGAGCAAATTTGGGACCATAGCAAAAAGTCTGGATAATAGAGAAGTCCAGTTAATCAAGGTCCACACAAGTGTTTGCACTGCTCACTAGGCTGATAAGAACCTCTGCAGTTACTATTAATGTGCAATCAGTTGATATGATTTTCTCTCAGAGTAAACACTCAAAGAATTTTCAAGGAGTTTTGATAAAAATTGAAAACCAAAATTAAATTAAAGGAGTTTTATGGAATTTTGGCAAAAATTCCTAATTTCAAGGACCCCTGAAAAAAGAAATTAAGTTACATTAATTATAAAAGAAGTTTTCAAGGAGTAGAACCACAAAGGGTTTGCATTCTCTACCTTTGCTAGCTGCCCATATCAAAGCTGTTCTTCCCTCATTGTCTGGTACATCTCTGATGAATGGGTAGGATAGAAACACTTCCACTGCATTGGCAAAGTTACTCTGAGCAGCATAGTGCAAAGCTGTAGCACCATTACCATCTGCCACCTTGTAGTCTGCATTCCTCTCTAGCAAATGTTTGACAATTTTTGAATTGCCTGCAAAACAAATGAGTTTTTTAGCATCCAGGCAATACTTATTTCATATATAGCACTTTCTGAATGAGGCAAGGGGTGGAAGAAAGAGTCTGCACCAGTTTCAATGTTCAGTATACATTTAAAGCAATTCAGATTAAATTAACTAAACAATTTGTGCAATGGTCTACAAATTACATTAAGTTGTACTATTACAATGGTAACAAGTGTTTCCACGTAAAAAACTGGAGCCATTTTCAAATGTTCTTCTACTTAAAACAGTTAACTTTGGTAATGTCTTGTTCACTCATAATTTGGGAAGGGGGGAGGGGTTAATAGAGAAGGGGGCTTAATTACAGACTTTGAGCTCTAGAGGATGGGGGCTTAATACAATGGTCTTTTATGGTATTATTTCTTATCACCTAAGATCGCTGCCCAGTGGAGTGGGGACCTCTTCATGTTGTCTTGTACAGAGACATCACATTTACTGAAAGATATCAGAGTTTCTACTACTGCTTCATTCTGTTGTGCTACAGCAAGGTGCAGGGCTGACCGTCCTTCAGCGTCTTGCCAGTTGATAATCTCTGGGTTCTGATCCTGTGAGATAAAACCCACATAACTTAACAAGCTTCAGGTCACAGGCTGTACCAAGTGGACCATCGCCTCTTAAAAACGTAATCATGCTAACAGTATCAAAACAGTTACCCTAAATTCTCTAATTAATATTCTACTATTACCGTATAGTAAATCTCTGGCCTGTCGAATGCATGCTTTCCTTGATTAGCAAGACAAAACTGTTTTCTGTGAGAGTCATTTCTCAAATAATCGTTTTACTAGTAACTAACTTTTCGTAGGTTAAATGTTTGGAAACTTGTTGTTATTCACAGCATACGCAGATAATTTTTCAACAAAAGGAGTTTACAACAATGAACAGTAAAATTTTGTGTTGGAATGATACTTTTTTACGAGACTGAGCAATCAGCCCTGCTTTTTGACTTTTTATAAAGCCATTCGAATGAACAATTTCTTGCACATTTTTGGTTGTTGCTCAGAGAGCTTGTAGCCGACATGATGTAAAGTCTCTAAGCTGCAGTACCTGCAAATGACTTCAAGATTAATTAGGGCAGCAACGATATACCACGATATGCAAGTATCCCGATATCTTTTTTAAGGATACAAAATAAATTAATATCAATTTTGAAATACATGTAGGATATTGATTCAAATAGGATATACATCAATGTACTACATAATATATTTTATGTTTTTGCTGCTATAAAGTCCATTATTTTGTCCTGTTCATAAGTGACAACACAACTTGAAGAATAAAAACTCTGCAAGTTTAAGAGTGATACTTTTTTGCAAAACATTTTTATGGAATGTATGCATGTGACCATGCAGTCTTCCAACAAAATGTCTGCTGTAAAAACCCAAGTCTGTGAGTAAAACAAAACCATGTGGGTTAATTTATAACTGTCTCAATTGTTGTCTTGTTCTTCAAGGGCCATTTTTTTATATAATTAAAATATATAATATAATTGTATCATGTATTGTATAGTGACATCTGTGTCAAGATATGTATTATTTTGTGAAAAATCATATCATTGCAGCCCTAAGATTAATGGAATGACAAGACTGAAACTGTAAGTGAAAAATGTTTGCACTGAGATTTGAGTGTTTGAGTACATGTATCAAATGGAAATCACTAATAAATATAAATCTGAACAAACACTGCCATTCCAAATTGAAGCATGGTGAACACATTCTGTTTGCTTGCTAAATATGATATATAAGCACAGTTTCTGTTCCTTCCGGCCTCCGTAAACAACTATTGCTGGAAATGTATTTTAAAACACTAAGCACTCTTTCTATCTGGGAAGCAAAACAAGCAACCGCCATCGTGGTTCAGTTACATTGAACCAAGTAAAACATCATATTTAAGAGAATTGACCAACAAGAGCATTACACTTGAATACTCATACAATGAAATTAAAGCTTTTTATTAACAATGTTCACAAGCCCCATTATTTGATTTTTCTGGTCGGGAAAAAAGCTGGGCATTTTTAGGGGGTTGATGAATTTTGCAAGCTCTGAAGGGGCAAGTTTCTAGGGGGGTCTGGGGGCATGCTTCCCTGGGAAATTTTTTAAAAATTGGATTTCTAGGACACCATTTCGTACATTTTCTGTAGGTATACTTTCAAAGTAACAACTGTGTGTTGAGTTCCTCAGCACCAAGTAGGGGGGAGGAGGTCATCTGAACCCCCAAACCCCTCCCCCAGCTAACGGGCCTGCTCCTAATGTTAAACCATGGATGCATTGCAAGACAGTTCATCAAAAAATTAATTTTTGTGCATGAGAGCTATGTTTCTATGTTTATGCTCAAATCTTGCGAGGTCCAGGGTGTTTGGTCTTCATCTACCCAAAGGTAGTCCTGAGAAAAATATTTTACTATTTTAACATGCATATGTAAAAGTATCTGAATCATACTCACTAGCAGCAGTTTTGCAATTGCTGAACCCTGGTTTGTTGCAGCCCAATGCAGTGGAGATTTCTCTGCAATTGCAACAAGTTAGCAACCCATAATAAGTTGTTAATATGAGCAAAAATATATTATGTAAAACTGTTGTTAAATGGTAGCTGTTGACTCAAAAAGTTTCAGTACAAGAGGCAGCAGAGCATTTTGAAATATGGGGGGGGGGGGGCCTCATCGTACACCAAGCCAAGCACATACCCCTACTCAAATTTCCCAAAATGTTCTTTGCATAGCTTAATTGTTGGCACAAGCAAACCTCTTTGCAATTATGACAGTGTCCTGTGTGTCTGCAACTGATTTGTGACATTGTGTAAGTAAGCAGTTGTTCTGACAATCTGCTTCATGGTATGCAAGCAAAATTTTCAGGACCAAAATGTGGGGGTGGGGGCTTCTGAGTACACTACAGTACACATACCAGTAGCATCAATGAAAACAATTCAGTAAGGAAACTGAACTAACACAGTTGTGTCAGTATATCTAGGCAAATTTCTGATATCACTGTTTATTTTGACTTACATAAGTAAACATACAGTAATAAATTTTAAACATCAAACCAAGTGAGTCAATAATTCAATAGAGTATGGCACAATTATTAATTGAGCCCAATAGATGAAATAATTTCAGAGAAATGAGTGCTTTAAAAAGAACTTGTGAATTTATATAAATTGCTATGGACATGTCACTTCAGTCTTTTGCCATACATGTAGGCTTCTCTAAATGTCACTGTTTTCGACGACTCAAACCTTGAAGCTGGATTAATGCTATGTTATACAGCACTACAGTAATCAGGCAAACAGTAAACAATGACATCATTTTGAAATTATCCTAGAGCGATTTACTTTCACTGTCGCAAATTCTGATGGAAGCTCCAACTTTCAGCAACAACTTGGTGTGTTCCAGATTGTCATAGGAGACACTCCAGTGAAGGGGAGTCATGAAATCATTGTCTGGTTCATCAGCTTCACCCCTAGGAACTCGCTTTAGCAACAGGCTCAAACACTATTGTGAGAAACATATTACTTGTTAGGATAAAATCAAAAATCTGTTTTTAATTAATGATTAATTTAAGGGGGAAGGTAGACAGATCTTTAACTTTAAGTTTTGTTATGAACTAAAGCTTCAATGGGGTTAAAAATGGTTCAATATTTTAAAGGATTGTTTCGATGACATTACAGATTTCTTACCAAGCCCAATTGAAATTGTGAAAACTGGTATCTGGTAATGATGCATATACATACCATCAGTAACCAAGACTTGAAACTGAAGACAATTTCTAGCCTTTGTTTTCAATGTTCTTCATATAAATTATTTTTATTGAGAAAATTCTACGTGTACCTCATGTTACAAGTATGTGCATTGATTACTATCACTGCTCCATTTAACATTTGATTTAAGGTCCAGGTGAAAAGGTGCAAAGGAAAGAAGATCTGTTTTGAAAAAAATGGTCATATAAAGTTTATTCTGATGAGCATATTTTAACTGCCTGGGTAAAGAACCCCACTTTTTTGTGAAAGAATCTAAGTTCCATGCACCTCCTCTGATATTGATGGAAGAAGTGCTGCCTTTGGTTTCCTAAATTACATGATTGTATAATTTGCAATCCAAAACTTGAAGACTTGTCATCAACTATTGAGATCCTTTGTACTCGTTTAATATATTATGTTTTTATTAGTGAGTAAAATATTAGGTTTCATTAGGTTTTATACTGCTCTTGGGACGTGCACCTTCTCCCTCTGGACAGCATCACTCAGTTTGGAGATGTTCAAGAAAGTCTTCAGTTCTGTTTTTGAATTTGTGAACCATCAAACAGACAGCTTGCATGGGTCACCCCAGTTGATAGCAAGTCTAACTTATTCTAAATACATGTATTTACATGTACTGCTCCTTAAAACTAACATTTGACATCTCTTTATTTCTATAAATTGAAAGGAAAAATCTGAAAACATTAATTTTGACAGTACAAATCATTCCTACAATGTTCTAAAATTGTGAAACAAAACTCAAAATCCCTATTTGTATAATTGTACATACAGATTAAGATATTACCGTATTTTCCCCTGTATAAGTCAACCCCCCCCTTTTGTAGCCAGAAAATAGGAACTTTTTGAATTTCCGTGACTGTATTTAAGTCTATCCCCATGGATTACAAGATCAAACAACAGAAATACTGAATTTATGCCCATTTATGGTTTAATAAATAGTAATAAATAAACATGACACAAAAACAACAAATAAAGTCACAATGGTCATTTCTTTTGCAATATTTGGTGGCTCCTAAAGGAGCTGTTTAAATAAATTAAAGCTTCTTAATTGCACTCCAGAAACCTTCAAATTCTTCATCCTTACTCTCCCCAAATAGCTTGCCAAGTTCTTCTGCTGTCAACATATCGTCATAGGGGTTTTTTATTTGGATCCGTCTATAAGTCAAGTTTGATTTTTTGAGGTAAATTTTTGGTGTTAAAGGGTCAACTTATACACAGGAAAGTATGGTAACACAAAAAAATTTGCAAAAGAAAACATTAATTTTGGCTTCACCCTACAGTGTATAATGGTTCTACATGAGACATAAACAAGACAGTTTAATTACCAATTTGTAAACAAAATTTAATGTTAGATAGTGACACTATTAATTAACACAGTGTACGAGAAGTTTACCTTTGAAGAACAATAACTTGTTGCAAAGTGCAGTGGTGTTCTGAACAAAAAGAATTTTGAATGTTGGTGTTACAGTATAGCCACTGTTAGGCCACAAAACGCAGTAACTGACACAAAATGTAATAAATCTGTAACACAGAATGCAACAATTTCTGATACAAAATGTAATAAAATCAAATACTACTAGTTAACACAAAATGTAATACAGGTCTACAGCTTAATTTTTTCACTAGGTAGACAGCAGATCCACCAGGAAAAAGATCTGGCAGACACTGCTCAAATTTTGGTGGACCAAACAAGACAGTTCACATGTCTGACCAAGGGGTATTAGACTGTTGAGTTTAATACAACAAAATGTAATCATTTTTAGAAAAGCCAATTTAAGCATATTCACCAGCATGTGCAACAATGTCTTGACATCGTAGCCCAGAATGCAGTGCAAACCAAAATAGCACAAAGGAAATCAATAACCTCACACAAAGATTGCCAAATCAAAAATATTATTACAGTAAGTTGTGCTTCCCTGTTACTTCCAATATTCTATCTCTATTTCAAGGTTCCAAAGAAAAAAATGTTTTAATTGTCTAATGGGGCCTTCCAAGGGTTTTATGTGACAGGTGACATGACCTAAGAAATAAGCGACAAACTTTCTGCTAATCATCAACAAGCGACAGGAGTTTACTGAGAACAACTGATAAAAACCGACAGTGACATTTCTCTTTCATCGGCTTGTTTTTTGAGGTGACATTAATCTTTTTTACAAAGTGAAAAGTGACAGCAGCAACCCCCTTGGAGGACCTCTCTAATGTAAATTGAAATGTGATGAAAGCTGGTAGACATGACGGTCTACCAGCCCTGAGTTTCCACAAAATTTTACTTAGACCAGCCTGTTTTTTGATGGACAATGTCTATCGGTCCACCATTAACTGCAACCCCTGAATGACCAACTTGTTTCAAATGTAACGAGGCATTAAAATATAACTTTAGGTATTAACTTATAATATCAACTCACAAATGCTTTTAATAATTCATTTCATTGTGAGAATTGAGGTACCTGTGACAAACACAGCAAACTATAAATTAAATAAATTTCAACTGGTCACAAGTACCTCTGACAGAACATGTGTATACAAGTACATGTACATCATTGTAAATTATTGTGTAAAAAGTTATCCCACCTTCCTTCATTGTCCTTGGATTTCCAGTTTGCTCCTTTGGCAAGCAAAAGTTTCACACATTTATGGTTGCCCTGGAAAAGTAAATCAGTTAGAGAGAAACACAGGAGAGAGTGAGAAGCTAAGGGTTGGAACTTGCTATTATACTAGTAAATGTAGATGGAATATTCACTTGCCTAGTACCTAAAATGCTCACATTTACTCCAGATATTTAACAATGATGACACAAAGCCAACATATAGGGCAAGTGCAAATTAAACTAGCTCTGAACTCAATCATATAATTAATCATCTTGTCAGACTCATTAATATTTTTACAAGTTTGTATGTAAGATAATAGTACCGGTAAATTATTCAAACATTAATAATTCATTTAATTCCTGTTCAGTGTTAACCAGGCTACATCCAGTTATTTTCATTCTGATTAATTTAAATGTTTGACCGGTTTAATAACTGTCTCATACTTGATACGCAGCCCAGTGTAGAGGTGTCCTTCGATCTTCATCAAACTGATTCACCTGAAATGATTGTAAGGAACAAATGAGTTATTGCAGTCAGTGAAGTGCTAAATTAACCCAATTCAGATTGTCTCACCTGGGAGTAGAAAGTCATAATGTATTGAAGAAACCATTAATTTTATAGAATAATAAATTAATAATGTCTATATTAAATAAATTAATAAAAAATAAATTTTATAACTTTCCCAAGTTTTTATTGCTAGAAAACTTTAATTGCTTAATAGATCTGTGTTCATGAACTACAGTAGTTATGGTACCAATAACCTTTCCTAAGGCAACCAGTTTTTGAGTACCAGGTTGAGGGCATCAAATGACTTGTATCATAAATTTAAGGAAGAGGGTAGTTGTCTTTATAGCAATTTATTGGTCCTATCCTTCTTTCTAACTAACTAATACCACTTGCCTACCATTTTGGATCTTTTTTTATAGGTTTTTCTTCAATTAATGATTGTTTTCCTCACTTTTTGCTGATAAAACTAATATAATTGTTCATTACTGGATAGGCTCAAAAAAGTTTAGTCCAACTTTTTCATTTACCTTAGTTCAGGGTTTAATATAGATAAAGGACCTGGAACCACATGTTGAGTGCTAGAGTCATTGATTTCTTTTGTTACATGTAGGCTTATGCTGTTTTGCTGGACAGGCGAGTTTGCATGGCTGCACTGAGTGAATAATTTTGAAAAGGAAATAGCTCAAGAAAAGCTTATCAGAGCAACAACAAACGATTTTTTTAGTATCAATAATTTGTACAAATATAAACTAAGGTACATGTAAGTCAAGTGTACTTTCACTTCAGGTTCAAACTATGAGAAACTATTGCGTGAATTGCTTGGTGACACCTTGCATCATGTCACATAAAAAACAGCACTTTAAAATACTTTTGATTTAAATTTCATTTTAAATCAAGCACCATCTTTTTATAATTTATGTTCTGAGGAGTTCATGCCAGGTTATGTTACTATGTACATGTACAACATCAGTACAATAAACAAAAACTGACTGTCTGATGACATTTTGATTGACATGATTAATTATCACAAGATAAATTATCACACCTCCCCTCTCCCTTTCTATAATTTCTTACATATTATGTTCCTGGAATAAACTTGTTTCCATAACTTACATTTGCTCCGGACCTCAACAGTAACTCGGCACAATCTAGACGATCACCCAGGATGCTGTACACCTGAAAGAGCATCAATAAATGGATGAACTAATCATCAGTACTAACAATACCACAAAAGGCCTAGTGCCATAAATGATAAAACTGGATACTGATAAGCTTAAAAGGGCTCTTTCACAGCTTTGCACATGCTCAGAGATTTATTGACAAAAAACCTGTTTCAAGCTAAAATATTTATCAACAGACACTATTCAAATACCAATCTAAGTTTTTCAAGAAGTAAATGCTGTGGATGGGCTGTTTTAGGAGGTGATTAAGTTGGATTGTAGTTGTCAATTCTTGTGTTCTGGGCCTGAACACAACGTAATAAATTGTTTTAAAATGCATAAAGCCTTAGCAGAAGTGATTGATTAATGTCTTTTTAGTGGATTAAAATGTTTGTTTTGAAGTTATTTGGATAAATAAGTGAAAATTTAAGTTTTGAAAGAGAGAAAATCCATTGATTCAGCTATGAAAGAGCCACTTTAAACTTTACAGTTAGATGTATTCTTACTGATGGTAATGTAAGTTCTCAGTTCTCTACATGTAATTTCAATTGACATTTGTTTACAATCAGATAGTGCCCACATTGTATTAAATATAAAGTAAATTTGTTTGATTTTTGAGGTACCTGTAATTCTATTTACCTGTCACTTTCTCAGTGACACTTGCCATTTTGTTACTGCCTCACTTTGCTATAGCTTAATATGTGTTTGTTAGTGAATGAAAGCTACATGAAATATGATGTTACCTGCCTTGTGTCTAACTGGAAAACCTAACAGTTAATTTAGGCTCCAGGCATTTCCGCGCTTACTGTCAGTATTAACTATATTTTTCAAAAAATAATTAATTTTAGCAAAAATGGTCATTTGATTGAAAATCCTGAAATCTGACTCATATGTGGAAGATCTTCTCCAAGGGGCAACAAATCCAAGAAGATATAGGAAGATACAATCATATATATTTAGCAAATGAGGAAACGAAACTTGTTTACATTTGATATGCAGGTAAATTCAAGGTAACATTCATGGAAATACTGCAAGAAATATGCAATAAAAT
>JANRMR010177126.1:0-12147 GCA_025434825.1 Bergia sp. 'catenularis' | reverse complement strand
GGGGGGGGAGACATCAGGGTTTTGTTATAAAAAAATAGAGCTGGGTAGAAGAGTTCATTTCAGTTTCAGCTCCTGAACACACCTAAGAAAAAATGATATAAATCGTTGTATTTTTTCACACACACATGCCAGCAAACCTTAATCTACATGATTCAGTCACCAATCAAATAACTTCCATCAAATTTCTACTTGCAATTCATTATTTCTTTGTGTAGCAATTGCATATGTATTGGTCACAAATTTCAAGCACTTGAAAGTACTTTACTATTTAAACTGTATAGCTGATGCAGAAGTTTCAAAATGACGCATTAAGTATTGCAAGTGACATTTGCTAGGCTCATTTCTGATGCCCACTTACACCATAGATTTATTCTGCAAGTGTATCTCCTGTGGTCAATAAACCTTCAACTCGTACTAGTTCATCTCTTTTAAACCCCCTGTGATGACCACAATACAGCAGGATAATAATTATACTGAATGATTCAAGTTATCCACTGTAAGTGTAGTCCCACTGCAGGATGATGTTGACTATTTTAATTATCCTGATCCTTTCATGGCAGCTTCCCTCACCTAAAATACTAGAATGGGGCATATTATTTTGGGACGTTTATAAAATGTAATCAATTTCATTTTCCTTTTTGTGAGATTATGCAAAAGAATAGCTACTGTAAATATTATTGACATTTTGTTTAGATCATTAAACAGTATCAGCAAGTTGCGACAGATCCTAAAATTCTAGAAAACCTTGATTTCATGATCGGGGCAATCAAGGTAAGTTCTTTCCATTGATGTTCTCCATCTCAACCCATTGCTGCAGCAATTAAACATGTCATCCATCTAGCTTTGTTTAGCTACTAGGCTATTCCAGGTGGGGATTACTTTTGTCAGTCGGGTAATTTTGTAAATATTACACTGCAATTAAGGTAATAAAGAAACTGTTGCTGTTGTTCCAAACAGTCCTAACCCAGCATCCTCCGCAGTATTTTTTTCAGATCTGTGAAATATGCCAGGGTTTCCCCTCCTTGTCAGAAAAATAGACCAGTGGGGCCATTGGGTGTCTCAACATGCATGTTCCGAGAAATAGAACCGTAAAAATAGTTGATTTAAAAAACAACAAGGAAGTTTACTGGCTTGATCACATCTTTATGCTGACACTGGATGACAAATTTGTGAAAGATTTTGACAAAAATATATCAAATATCAACTTGCATATTAAGAAGCTTATCTCATTTCTGACTGATAAAGTCTCAAAATAACAAGACACAAAGTTTCAAGGATACTAAAGATAGACGTAGAAAAAGAAGGGAAGCGAGCGCGAACGTAGATTTCATGAAAACTACAACGATCAACTGAAAATGTATGTTTCATTTTCAAAACAAACCTCCCTTCGCGAGAAAACATATCCGTGCACGAAACACGATTCTACTCAGAGTCAGTCTGTGCGAAACTAGTTCGAAAACCAACAGATACTGGCACAAGATTGCTGTATGGAATATCGATAAGAAAATTCTATTTTTTAAAGCAGCTACGTCAGTACGTGACCGAATTAAAAAAAAGACATGCGAAACATTCTTCAACGACAACAGCTTGTGAAATCGACAAGAGTGAAGACACTTTTCTGTTTCCAAAAATTTGAAACGTTCTCTACTAATACGGTTTTAAAAATAAATATAAAGCTGCTTCATTTGCGTTAGAAACGAAAGCCTTTGTGATGCTAAAAGAATTATGTCTATTTCGTTCGCACACAAGCAAAGGCAAAGCGTTCTTCATTCCAGCAACTTTTAAAGGAGCTAACCTTCTACATAATTTAAAAATACGATGGGAATATTTGATCAAATTATAACCTTGTATTGCATTTTGAAAGCAGAACTTCAGCGTTCGATTCCTTTTGATGTAAAGAATGCTGACAATTGAAAGCAGCTACAAAATTCACAACCAGATCGATTCGCAAAACTCAGTTCTGCTTTCAAAACACATTGCGACGTTACAGAAACTGTAGTTTACCTGTTCAGACATTCCTTCCCCAACTGACGACCATCGCTTTCCACCAAACGAACCTTCTTCCTTTTCAGCTACCGTCTTCGAAAAGCTTGTTGCAACTCCTTGTCGTTGAAATAAGTAGCTTGCAACTTCTCCGTTGGATTTGCCTCCTACAACTTCGAAGCTTCCGTTTGTTGCCTTTGATCCGCCATTATTTGTACGTCCAGAGTGTTTTGGAGCCTTACCACCATTGCTGTGGTACGCTCCATCTTCCCAACCAACTTCGTGCATGCCAAGTACACATGGAAAACTCATTGGACGGATCTAAATGCGACAAAACAGTTATTTCGTCAGTGCAGGAGCCGACATACCTTCGCTACAAAAGCCTCGGTGCGGACCGGGGGTGTGACGTGCTGAGTATGCAACAATCCTAGCAATTTCCCAGAAGTAATCACGTAAATACAGTTTTGCACACAATAACGAGATATTCCAGTCTGTAAAAGCTACGAAATTGATCCACAGGAGAAACGATGGAAGAGAAACTAACCGGATAGAATTCTTTGTCAAAGGGAGGCCATTCTTAGCATGGCCGCGGCCACCTTGTCAGACTATCAGGTGTCCCATGAGACACTGCACGCTCAGTGTGTAAACACGTGGTTGTTGTTGGGGAATATTCGAAACACGTGCAAGGGTAAATTCCAGCAAGTTTCCAAATTACATCATTTTCTCTAAATAAAAACGGATATCAGAGCAAAAAGTGGTATTTTTAGTGTTTCCAGTCGAACAGGCAAGTTTTGAACTACACTGCAGTATCGTATCCTAAGAATATCTCTATCGAAATGTAGATCTGGATATTTTTACAATGACACGTGTGATAAATGTTTAAAATGATATGTTCTTTTCAATTTAAAATTTTCATGACAAGACTCCAAGAGGTAGAATTGCCAAACGTAAAACTTAAAAGCATTTTTGAGCTTAAATGCAGTATAAAATCGTTAAGAAGAGATCAACTATAAATTTATCTAGTAAATTCTGCGTTTTGACTTTTGTTATGTAAAATGTTGACTAATGTTCACTGAATTTGAAAAGATTAACATACCTTTCAAAGTTTGATTTGAAGTTTACTACAAATAAAAGAGGCTCTTGAAACTATTCATCACGGGATATTGGGCTAGAGCAAAGCTACTTTGCTGGGATTACTGAGTAGTTTCGTAAACGGTTGGTCTCACTTAAGCAATTTTACGAACAACAGTTTTTTGAAAACTAAAATTGTTCAACTTACCATGACTAGGCTCGAGTCCAAAGCGCTTTCGCTCAGCTGTTTTGCTGGACTCTAGCGATTCCCACAGATTTTGTTCGAGTTTCATTGAGCTAACCCTAACCCTAACCCTAACCCTAACCCTAACCCTAACCCTAACCCTAACCCTAATTAGGTTCCTGTGAAGCTTGTTTGCCCACCCGTTTTTTGATCAACCCTAGATTCCTTAATTTTTGTCCAATCAGGTTGAAACTTGGTATGCTGAAGATCAAGGTCATGATCTTCATTCTATAAAAATCTAACGGTCGTAGCTCATTTGGGAGTGAAGTTATGGTCAAAAATGTACCATCAGTATGGGCAAAAAAGCCAATGTAAGTTTACCCTATAAAGAAGTAGGGTAACCAAACCTAACCCACGTTAGATTGTTCATTGGGATGTAAGCTATTGATCTATGGTATACCCTAGCGTTACCCTCACCAGGAAGTCTAAGAATTTTCAATTTTTCAAAAAAGTCAAGTGTAGTGTTTATGCTCTTACTAGACCCAAAAAATGAAGGTAGTGTACAAAAATCAGGAAATTGGGGTGTTCGAGTAAAAAGTTAGTTGCTAATCAAGGAAATAAGGGTAAGATTTGAAACTTTGCAGGAATGATGGGCAGTGACTGTAGTTTATGTGTACCAAGTTTGAGGTAATTCGGTCAAAGGTCAAAGGTTTTACATTAATTTTTGTAAAATTCTCGATTTTTGAGTCTTGGTGGGCAAACAAGCTTTTGAAAATTGAGGCCTTTATTCTGTATTTTTTCAAAATTTTTTTATACAGTCTTAATCTACTCGTTAAGGGCTTTAATCTAATATATTTCATTTTGCTTACCCTCGTTCGGGCTTTGAGCTATTGAACGAAGAAGTTGCACAAGGTGGGCAAAAAGACCAACTTTAGCTTCGTTAAAAAACAATGAACCCGTTTAGCAAAACGCTTCAAATTAACACTGATTGTAGCTTGGTAGATGCAAAAAAGAATGCAAAAAACTGCATTGAAAAATCTTTACTAGTATTGAAATTAGAGTGTTTTTTCATGTGAATTGGCCTTCCGGTCACTCAATTATCATTTTTACCCCTACTCATTCCCATGCATTGTCATACTCTTTTTGATCTAAAAAATTGACCTTTCAATGGAATAAATTAAAACTTTGAACATATATTACACTATAGTTTTTTAACAATCTGTGCAAGTTTCGATGTTCAGCTATTCATAACAAGCGAATAAAATTGGTTTTTGTTAAGGTCAAAATTTACCCTCAAAATGTTTGAGTGCCAATTACTGATTACAAGTACGTACCCATAAAAAACAATGATCGCGACTAGCAAGACATTTGAAATAAAAATATGTGGTAGTTTTTTTAATGCACAAGAGATTGCAAAAAACCGCATTGAAAAATCTTTACAGGTTTTGAAATGAGAGCGTTTGGTGTGGGTGCCCATTTCGGCTCCTAAATTACCGTATTTTCACTTACTCATTCCCATACATTCTCATACATTCTCTCTCTTTTAAAACTAAGCTTTCAATGGAATAAGTTCAAACTTTGTACACATACTCTCCTATGTCTATCAAATAATCCATATTAATTTCATGTATTACGGTTTTATAACTAGCGAGTAGCACCCCTAACCCTAAGTGTTATGAAAATTGCGAGTGCGTCTTCATACGGCTTTTACTGATTGCCATTCAAATTTTCCTCTACAAGTTTTCAAGCGAATCAAATGAAACTTCGTGCACACAATTTACCATGCTTATCCAACAATCTCTGCAAGTTTCAGCTAAAAGCGTCTATTAACAAGCGAGTAGTGCCCTTAAAGATTGTGTTGGCGGTAATTGTCAACCTGTGACCTTTGACCTTTACCAAATGACCTTAAACATCCGGCACATACACTAACATGTCTACCCAATATTCCCACCAAGTTTCAACAACAATAATATATTTATGAGTGAGTAACAACATTTTTAAATAAAGGAAGTGGCGGCTCCTCGGCTTATCCTGAATCCCATACACTGGCTCTTTCTCTCTACTGAAGTTGTCGATTCAGGGTAAGTGCAAGTTTTAGCTCCGCATTAATGCAATGTTTATAAGGCTTTCACATGTTGATAGTCCTAACAACGTATTTGAACTTCTTCATAAGAGCTTAAAGACCCTTTACGTACTGTTTTTAAAATATTTTTTTGGGTAAATAACTAGAAATTAAGAGAATAAATTAGCATAAATTACATCATTTGTAAGACAAACGCCAATTATTATCCAAGCATCACATGAAAAAGCAAATATCATTAACAGAAGCCTTACCTATTGTAGATAAAGATTTGACAAAAAATTACGGTGGTTACGGTTTATGCTTGTCGGGGGGGGTGTTTTTTATTAATTTCCCATTTAGCAAATAACTTTCATACCAGAGCACACTTCGGAGAAACTTTTATAACTTCGAATGCAGCATTTGCTAAAGTACATTTCTCAAAAGTTTGAACTCAAACGCACAAAACGCCTTGAATTAGTAAGCGAATCAAATTTCATCCAAAATGGCGGACATTGAATTTACGCTCGCAAAGAACTCTGGGTAAAAGAAAAACTGCTATATCTCCTTAACTATTTATCCTAGGTTAACCAAACTTGGTATACAGGTATATGATGACCTTTCCCTTCCATGTTTGTTAAATTTGGTGGCCACGCCTCGATGCTTCCAAAGCATCTTGGGATAAAGTATATGACACTGCTATTGCTTTATATTCTGTATACCTTTTAAGAAACCAACACACGGATTACTGTATTTTTCAGTATCAAAATGTCTCGTTTGAAAAAAGGAGATAGAACAAGGTTCCTTGCAAAGCTGGAGGAGTATAGCCTCGGAGGACGTAAAGAAACCGAGGTAATGTGTTCAATTTTAGTATACACGATACAAAGTCCATTTTATTATACAATTTACATAAATATTTAAAAACCTTAGGGTAAGATTGAAAATTGAACTATTTCTCTCTCTCTCCAAAGATGATGAAATTGATTAAAAGAGGGTTACGAGATGATGAGGAAGCACTCGACCTACTAGGAGTGGAAGATCAAGTGGTAATAATATAACGCTAGGTTTAAAAGTTATTACATGAGGTTAGATAAGAAAAAAGAGAGCTTTTATGCTGAAAACTTTTTACGAACTTAAATAATTTATATTAAAGTACTTGCTTGTGTAGAAAGTATCCTCAATAAGGGTAACTATTTGCTAATTTAGGTACAGTTCACAAAAAATAAGGTCATGAAGTGGGAGCAACTGTGCGTCGACTACAGGGAGGCCGCAACGACCGTCTGCGCTGCCACGGCCCTGAACCTCGTAACAGTCAGTCGTTTGGCAAAGAAGATATGCGTTTACACTAAATGGATTGCCGAACGTTATTATAAAAGACAATTTCAAGGAGTAACGCTAGTTTGCCAACAGGAGGACATTTTGGATTTCATGATGTCTCTCTGTACCGATTTACCATCAGAGAACTTGGAACAGTTTAGCTGTAGTGAGGAGGAAGACGACAACGAGCCCAATCAAAAACGACAAAGAACAGATGACGGCAATCAACCCCAAGAACAACAACAACCGGAAGAGCAACAGCAACAACCCGGACAGCAACAACGCAAAATCAAACAGCCCCAAAAATGCGCTAGAAGGCATCACAGAGAAGTAAAGTGTCTCCTTCCAGGGTGTAATCGGTCCGTCCTTGACATAAAGCGTCATCTAAAAATCCACGTCAGGAGGGAAGAAATTCTTAACCAAGACCTGGAAAAGGCAATGCAGGTTATGAAGCACGGAAGTGAGGTACGAGGTCCAGGTCGACAGGTTAAAGGCAAAATGAGACGCGGGAAAGTCAAGAAATGGTGTCCGTTGTGTGATAATGTAAGTTACCAGTTAAACCTACATTTACAAAATGTACACAAGAAGAGGAAGAACAACATATCCTACAATCGACTCTTACAGGCAGCCATACCCTACCGAGGTTTAGCAGAGTTGCAGTTACTGTTACGGAGACCAGACGCAATGACAGAAACGGAAACTGGCAGAAAAAGAAGAGAAGATCAAGATCATAATAATGATAGTGATGGTGATGGTGTTGTTGGTGGTGGGGGAAGTAGTAATGATAAAGGTGGTGATGGTGATAGTGACGATGATGAAGATGGTGACAGTGATGGTAATAATGATCCTGATGGAGATAGTGATGGTGAAGAAGATGGTGATGATGATGCTGGTAATGGCGATAAAGATGGTCATGGTAGTGATGATGATGATGATGACTTTCAGCCACAAGGCAACACCGCCTATTTTACGGCCACAACATATGCCAACGATCGACATAAGTGGCTGTGTGGCTTTACGGAGTGGCTGGGATTACCAGACTCCGGCTGCAAATCCATGAAAGTCAGGATGCAGCATGCAAGCCAAGTGAGATCGATTCTCGAGAGCTTAAATCCAAGTGGTACAGACATTGCCTGCCTTGGCGAGGAAGAAGGAATGATTGTATGGACCAAATGGGTCCAAGTCCATCTTGATAAGCACACTAAGGCACCGGGAACTCTTAATTCGTACCTCACGAGCTTGGAAAGCTTTTTCCAATTTCTTTGTTCCTATTCACACATCCTCAAGAAGATGCCTTCGTTGCACCCCAACTATGTAGAAGTTTTAAAGGCAAGAATTCCATCTTTAAAGGGCTGGAGAACTACTATCATACAAAGGACACATGACAGAGAGAATGAACGTTATCTGACAGAGTGCGACAATTTACTGACAAGCGAAGACTTTGCAAGACTGAAGATGTCTCAACCCTACAGCAACGGGATGAAAGCGTTCACACTTGCCAGAGCTGGGGCGCAACTTAACTTGCAACAGTTCACAGAAGCTCGAGATGTGCTGCTAAGCAACCTTACCAATGCCACTGGGACCAGACCAGCTCCCTTAGAGAACGCAACATTGAAAGACTTCAAGAGTGCGAAGAAGAAAGGAGAAGATTACGTAATGCTTATTGCAAAGCACAAGCGTTCAAAAGATGGACCAGCACCTGTCGGATTAAATCCAGCTAACTTCGAACTTATGGTGACCTACATAGATAAAATAAGACCACTGGTCGCGGAGAATGACGAAAAGTGCATATTCGTAAAACAAGATGGAAGAAGATTTGATTCTGGAACTATTGGAAAGCGTTTGTCGGCCATATGGGAGAAAAGTGGTGTGGTGAAGAAAAGGGTGGCACACACTGACGTAAGAAAATTCATTGCAACAAGAACACACGAACTTGCCCCCGAACAGGCGGACACTGTCGCCAGGGCCATGTCTCATTCGCGGAAGACGGCGAAATTGAGTTACGTTCGTACCGAGCTTACGAAAGTAGGCTCGGATGCAATGCAAGTAATTGCTTCCGTGACCGGTCCGGAGGAACAGGACAGGTGCGAGACGTCCGAGCCATCGGGGTCCACTGATCACGTCATGCCTCCAACACCTCAGAAATCTAGGTCTCACATATTATTCCAGCCTTTGCCGATGATGGAAGTAGTGGCGGAACAACGACTGATTAACATCTCCGACAACGACGAGGACGACGATGATGTCCTATCCCCTTCTTGTGAGCCACCCAGTGAACTGTCTGTAAACATCCAGGAAACTGTGAGGACAGTATTTAGGGAGAAGATAACGGAGAGTGGATCGATAAGAGTGGAGAGCGTAAAGTCCCTCCTAGTGACGAACAGCGAACTCAGAAAGTTGCTCCCTTATCCAGACCAAGTGAAGCAAGTAGTAGATTACCTAAGATACGTGAGAGAGAAAGATAAAGTTGAGGTCAATGTAGCTTCAAGACAGTCATCATGCAGAAGAAAGACGTGGAGTGAAGAGGACACGTTATGTCTGAGAAACTATTTCAAGGAGACTAACGTTTGCCCAACAAAGTCCGAAATGAGACTGTCTCTGGAGAAGAACGAGGAGACCACCACCATCTTGAAAAGAGAAGGGTTTGATAGATGTTATGAAAAGGTCAAGAACGTTTTCAAGAGTCGTAAAAAGAATAATTAACCCTTCTGTTCAAAAGAAATAAGGAACGCTGAGTTAACGCTTATCTATTCAAGAAAAGAAAGGACGTTGAGTTAACCCTTTTGTGTTCAAAATAAGGACGTTGAGTTAAAAAAAAAACAATTTGGAAAACTTACAAAAAAAAAGCCTTTTTTAAAACATGCACACATTCCACCGTTCAACAGTTGCCCCTTAAGGGTAGAAACGATGGAGCTCACAACAACGAGTGCCACACACAGTGAGAAAAGATAAACCAACATAACACTTTCGAACAATACGCACACACTCTATCACATACAAAGTATTAGGCCCCTTAAGGGCTGGTAGAGGTAGAGCTTACAACAAAGAGAGACACACACAGTGAGATGGAGTGCCATGCTTCCGGACCTCCTCGTTGGTGCACTCTGGAAACTTTGTAAACATGTTTACAAAGGCTAACGTGGAAGCAGATTAACCATCCTTAAACAATATATATGCGTGTAAAATTAACCTGTCTCACTACGGCCTAAACCCAACTCACGTTCCTATTTACCAAATTGGTGTTGGTTTAATACGGAGATCCAAAATCCAGCAAATGACATTTACAGACCCTGGTGCTAAAGGAGCAGCGTTTGGCAATGTTGCCTTGCGTAACTAGGTTCGATTCCTAGTCTTGGTTATTGTCATTGAGCTAGGGTTAGGATACTGTATCGATGTTTAAAAGCATTTGTTGTTGTATTTGTGTTGGGTTTTAGCGAATTTTTGCATAAATTAACAATCCTAACCTTAAAATTGTCGTAACTTAAAAACCGCTAAAGATATTTACAAATGGGACCCGGCAAATTGTTCTTCGCATCAAACTACACAATATATGTGATTTTCAGTCAAATCGGTGATCCTACCCAAAACCCGAATTTTTTTAAGTCCAATGGTCGACCTTCAAAATTTGACCATTTTTCGAAGTATCTCCGATTCCGCTCAAAATGACATATTTTATGTAAAATTGCACAGGGAACAAGATTCCGAGGTCAAAACAATAAAATGTTTTGTTCTTTTAGTCGTTTTTGTCATTTTTTAGGCGAAAAATGGGGTAGGGCCTCTTTTTAGGCGAAAAACGGGGGTAGGGCCACTTTGACTTGTTACCATGGCAACATGGTTGCCCCTAGCAGCGTGGTTGACAAGTCATTTATAGCCAATGAAACAAGCTACAATCCTACCAAGTTTGAGATTTTAATTCTAAATACTGAACAAGTTACAGTGGCCCATTTTGATTGGTTAATAGGGACTGTGACGTCACAAAAAAAGCCCAGGGTAAGCAAACCTAAACATCTTAGATTGAAGCCCTTAGGTTGTACATTGATGAGATTGAAGAAAAAACGAGAAAATTTCAAAAGGTTAAAATTTATAGTTGAAGATTGGGTCAGCAAAAGTGCCCACCCACCCTAAAAATGGTCATTTTTTCACTAATGTCTACCTATGACCTTGACCTTTTATTCAAATGACTCCAAACTTGGCACGCACACCCTACTATGTCTACCCTATAATCCTACCAAGTTTCAACTTTGAATATTGTTTTATGAGTGAGAAGTGAATTTTTTTAATGAAAAGGGTAAGACTCATCCCCGATTGGTAACTTTTTCTTTCCTTAACCCTAAAGAAGAAACTAGGGTAAGCAATCTTAAACACGTTAGATTGAAGTTCTTAGGGTGTACATTGATGTGATCGAAAAAAAAACGAAAAAAATTCAAAAGGTGACAATTTACGGTTGAAAATGTTGTTGGCATATTTGCCCACAAAACAATTTTTCACTAATGTATACCTATGACCTTGACCTTTCAACCAAATAATTTCAAACTTGGTACACACACATTACTATGTCTACCCTACATTCATACCAAGTTTCAACTATTTAACTTGTTTTGTGACGGAGAAATAATTTTTTTTAAAAAAAGAATAACTACCCTATATTATTACATAACTTCTTCTTTCCATAACTTAAGGTAGAAACCAGGGAAGGCAAACCTAAACATCTTATATTGAAGACCTTTAGGTGGACATTTATACTACCGAGTTAATTAAAGCGGGGCAGATTAGAACTGTGAAAATTTCCTTGTTAAACTAAGAAAACCGTAAAAATCAGTCAAGTTGTTATGGTAACGGTAACCTTAGCAACGCACAATTCAAATTAATTCTGTAACCTTCAGCTTTAATCTGTGCAAGTTTCATTTGAATATCTTCATTCTTCAGCAAGTTATGATTTTTTAAAGTTTAACACAATTTTCTTTACATTACTACTTAAAACATAGATTAAAAAAAAACTAAACAATGTTTTACAATACACTATATATCATTGTAAACTAGACTACATGGACAACAACATATCCAAAACTCAGAAGCCTACACCTATATTTGGCTGAGATACAGTAGCCCAAAGTCACAAGAAACATTACAAATGTCATTTTTTTAACTTGCTCATTAATATGCAAATTTATTCAAACAAATTTCATGTAGGCAGATAGTCTGACTTTAGGGTAACAATCTAATAGCCAATTGGCACGCTTGTACCTTAACCCAGAAAATCTAATGAACAATCGTCCTCGCCCTGAAAATCTCAACGTGGGCATAAAAGCCAAAAATGGGCATATAAGCCAAATAGTGGGCATATATGCCAACCGAAGGTGGGCACATATGCCAACCGAAGTGGGCAAAAAAGCCCACGTGGGCAAAAAAGCCAACAAGGTGGGCGGATAAGCCACCAAAAGTGGGCAGGCAAGCCAAGGAATCTAACCCTAACCCTAACCCTAACCCTAACCCTAACCCTAACCCTAACCCTAACCCTAACCCTAACCCTAAC
>JANRMR010177115.1:0-10204 GCA_025434825.1 Bergia sp. 'catenularis' | reverse complement strand
CAAAAAAAAAGCAAGGGCGTCCTTGGATGTTTCTAGAAGTTTAACAAAGATGAAGCACTCTGTGTAGTTGAGTGTTGTGCAATAAATCATTTCTAGGATGCATTTTTATATAAGTACAAATAAAATTTCGCTCAGGCTCATAATTTTTAATTTTTTGATAATCTCAACCACAAACTGCACGCTTGATTCATAGATAGAAAACCTGCTGAAAAGAACATTTATGGTAGGTAACAGGTCATACATCAGCTTAATCAGTTTAACAACAAAACGAACTTCTTGATTTAAAGATTTTCCTTCCTTTTCGTATATAAAATCCTTATAAAACTCTACTTGAGCTTCAGTTGTTCTTATTTTGCTTTTATTTTTGCGGCCATTTCAGCCTCATTGTTCTTATTTTCAAAGTTTATTCTTATAAAAAAGCGTAACTTTAAAATACTGTTTTGTCTCAATGGAAGGCAGTAATACGTGTTAAAGCCTTATTTCATTATTTTCTCCTAGACGTTCCACTAAAGCAGTTACTCTTTATCGCCAAAATTCGCAACTATCATTCACTATATCGATTGATAATTTTACTGATTAATTGAAAAGGAACCAAAACGAAATGATATCGGCCTCACAATTCAACTCACAGTCGTTTATAACATTTAAAAATGATGGCCAGCTTTTTGATGAATCGATCTGCAAGGGTGTGCACAGGAAATTTTAAACGTAATAGCCAATCAATTTTCTTGACAGCTGATCGTCTTCCCATAACATGACAGTTTAATGTGTGACTCCATGAGTTTAAACCACTGGACTGTCATTTTGAACTGATCTGAGATTAATTCGGCGCTCAAATCACCTTAAAATAAAGCCACGTGTTAAATAAATTAGACAAATGCAACGCCCAGCTAATTTTTAAGGTAGAGATAGCGTATCCTGAATATGAAAATCGCCAGCTACAGATTTCAGGGGCCGGTTTTTTTATTATTAATATTTTTTTGAAGCATTTCAAATCAATACAACGATTATCTACAGTATCATGCCAAAAGTTCAGCTATTAAAAGACTTCAATTATTTATCCAAATTAAAGTAACATTTTCCATTTTTCCTTGCCAGTTGCCTATAAATTGTTGCATGCTGGGTGTTTCGCCATTTTAGAAGCCCGTATCTTGTTGCGCACAACTGCTGATACTGAAGCAGGCAGGTGCTTTATAAGAATAGAAATCACGTTCTTTCTTATTATTCAAGTGTTCAATTTCTATAGAGATTTAACCCTTAAATAAACCATACTTTTATTAAGCAGAAGAGAATCTTTTATACAAAAAAAAATTATATATCACAGCAGTTTAAGTGTAATGTAGCTAGATAGCTTGAAAAGAAAAGATTATACTGTTTCTTTTGAACTACAGAAAATATTTTCAATAATAATACAAAAGATACTGTATTGGTTTACAAACTCTTGAGTCAGACTATCGGATATGCAATATTAACATTTCTTTCAACTTGTTTCTCCATGTAAATCTCAAAGAGATAGCGGGAACTATTGGTTAGAAAGATCGTTTTAGTACTTTATGAATATGAAACTGATTAAATAAAGTGCTGAAGGAAGTTGAATAACAAATGCAGTAATAAAACAGCAAAAATTCTACATTGAGTAAAAGGGTTCTGTCTACACTAAGGCAGGTTCTGTTTATAAATTAATCATTTTTGTATACTTCGTACAGCGAACAAATACTATATACATATATAGGTACTTACGAAAGCTAAAGACATAGCCCAAAATGTAACAAAAACAGTACAAGCCAACTTTATCTTCATCTTGCCCGTTCGTTGAGGTTTGAACCTTCTGTGTTCCCAGACTCAGTCGCATCCTTTAAACCGCACATTCACCCACGCGTAATACCTTACAAACGCTTTGTTCACGTTTTGTTTAGACATATCGCTTAGCACCACCTGACTCGGAAATAATCATCAATGAGTGTTGCAAACCAAGTTATTTGCCTTAAAGTTCAAATATACATCCTTAGCTTAAGGGGTTTTCTTTCACATTATCATAAATTCTCACTCAAAAAGAGGAATGGTTTGCGATTTGAATGTCTTCTTCCTTTTATTAGTCTTCATGAACTTTATCTGTGACAGTTAAATTTAGGAGCTACCAAAACAATTAACTTCTTTTGTTGACGGATTTGACGATGGCTTGTGAACTAAAAGAAGATAACATTATGTGATATTACACTTATTGAAACGTGCCAGAAATGAAAAACTAAACATTTTGAAGAAATGGATTATTTTGAAACTGACTGATAATTCTGAATATCGATCTTTTATGACTGCCAAGAGAAGGTATCACCAGTTCAATTATTATATGCGTGCATAGCTGATTTGCTTTACGTATACTGAGTCTTCACCGGCTATCGTTTATCTTTACGCGAGCTAAGAAAGATTTAAATTACAATTTTCTATGAAAGTACACCTGAAATAGATATTACGCTTTACCCCAAACGATAATATTCCCTAAATAACGACAATTTTGTGAAGAACTTGTTTCAATAAGAATTTACTTTTCTTCATTATACTTCTGTTGTCTGAGCGAAGTTGGATTTTTCTAGCCTCGTATTTTTGTCGCTTTTGTGTCTGTTTAAAACGTCGTACCTTTTTTGAAGGTTTTCAAAATTTCAGTTCAACAGAGAACTTATCAATTTAGACTTAGCTTACGTGAACGCATGCGTGTTGAAATGATGTTTAATTTTCTGTCAGAATGAAAAGGTAGCCATTTTTCTTAAATTAATCTAAATTTGTTGTTATTTATATTTCAGTTGTTGAAGAAGTGCATTTGTTAATTTGTTAATTTGTAAATCATACTCTACGATAGAAATGGTTCTTTGTCTTGTGTAGCTGTGTAAATAATTATCTTGATGGTCAAACGTGACCATCAGCTATTCATTCCCGCTGAAATCAACCGTCGTCCTTTGACACTTAAGACAGCGTTTGTACCCACGAATGCGAACTTCTACAAGTTTGAGTTAAATTTTTATCATTATGTGTCAAGCAATTATTTGGTATATTTTTATTTTACTCCCAATTTATTAAAGCATCGGTGGTTTTGAAGCGCAGCAGCCTGCATGAAAGCCACAAGTTTATATTATATTAAGCCCAGTCTTGGTGTGTGTTGGCTCGCCCACGTTTTGTCGTAATAGTCATGTAATGTTTGTACAGCTTTCTCTCACTCGTGAGCGTCTTTTACATGACAAAAAAGCGGACCGGCTGATAACAGTAGGTTTAAAACTAGTTTTTTCATATGGTATTCAGCTTTGTCAAGACTCTTCCTTGCAAAAAGACTTCATGCAAAAGCAAAAATCAAAATTGCACGAGGCGGTGTCGTAATTTTCAAGGTGCTAGGTTGGTATCAAATATTTATAAAGTATTTAGCTTACCTTGCTGAGACAACGTCACTTCGTTTACACTGCGTCATTGAGCAGCTTGATAAGAAAAACTTTAAATGAACGTGCAATTTAAATCCTAAAAGAATTACACAAAATATTAAAATTTAGCTACTGTAAAAACACACACACACACACTCCCTCACTCATTTTCCGGCTTAAAACTCTTCTCTCCCAATCTCCCCTCTCCCCCTCCCTCTGCATAAATAATAAAAGTAAATATTTACAATTTAAAAGTATATGTTCTTAAAGAGCGTTTAAAATTGATAATAACATGCTGTTCACGAGCTTCTCTTGGGATAAAATTAGGTAGTTTTGAGAATATATTGCCCCGTTCCCAGTTCCTCTGAGTTTGCATTTTGTCGTCTTAACATTTTTGAAAAAAATTAATATGATCGATCCTTAGTTAATAAAACATTTAAAAAGAAAAATCTTTGGTGGGTAAAATTTTTGTTGCGGTATATTTGTTGTTCGCTTCAATTATAATTTCAATATGGGAGTGGCGTGTATTGAATATAAAATTTTTTATCAGAAATTTGTATGTAAATACACAGTGACAATGTGTTTGTTTTAATGCTAAAAATTTAATTGACCATGGGAGGTTTTCATGTCGATTCCCGTTGACCCGTAATGGGCACATTGAATTTTTACAAGACTACGTGCAATTTTGAAAGACATGGTAAAATTAATATATATCTGGCTTTAAATCTTCCGCTAAAAGCGAATACTGAAATAAACTGGCGGTTTACGGAGCAACTGAAACAAGGGCCGTATTAGCGGCAGATTATGAATAATAATTTTAAATTTAGATTAAACTTAATTATTTACAATATAGATTCTAGATATGTGGTCCAGTCCCAAAATTGATAGTAAATATATTTTTCATTTGAAAACGAGTTAATGGCTTGCAACGAACAGGGTTTTTTTTTTCAGTTGAAAAACATCTGTTGAGTTTCTGTGTATTCTACACGAGCTATCAAAAGGGATAAGTATTGCTGGAGAAAAAATATCAACAAAATTTTTTAAAAGTATAATTTCTTAATTTATTCATTTTTTTATTGGTTGCTGAAAAATGTTACCGTGTCTCTTGCTCGGAATGTATTTTTGTATTTTTTTTTTTCGGATAAGTTGTTTTGAAAGGCATGAAACCACAATTTTCTATTCTCTAAACCGCTGTTTCCGAGTTGATGCTGAGTTAAGTTGCCGCTACAACACATTTCAAACTGAGAACGCTTTTAAAAACTCAAAAACAAATCGGCACTCGAGCGTAACTGTAGACCGCTACATTTTGGAGTTCGTACCTGAAAAAAAGAAAACGTAATCTAGAATTTTGTAAAAAAGATCTGGTCGCTCAACTTGGCAAAGACTTGTCTCCGCAATTCTGAATCCACCTTTTTTTTTAATCAATTGAAATTAAGCAAGGTTTCGCTGCGAAGAATTTTATGTCTAATTTCCGTTCGTGCTGTTTACCTTTATATGACTTGTACGTGATGCTTTTAAGATTGTTACCGAGTACGTCAAACATGCGGGAGATCTCTGCCGAGTTCTATTGAAACAAAGAAACCGTCAGTACACAGCAGTTTAGGAGATTCGACTCTAATAAGAGTTTTTTCTAGTTCTTTTGTGCAAAAGGTATACTTATGAAATAGCGATTTTCAAACAACAACAAACCAAGTTTTAGTTTTAATTTTTTTTGCTACAGGTAGCAAACATTATGAATCCAGACAACGTTTATCTTTTAATTTTTTGGCTATCCCTTCCTGTAAAACCGATTTATACCTGGAGTTTATTATCAGAAATACAGAATACTCTACAAAGATTAAATTTCAAGCAAATTGGCTGAAAAGCTCAAGGCCAGGTCTTACTCTGAACAACTCTCAAAATCTATAATTACACCCACCTTTTTTAAGAACCAGACAATCAGTTCTTTACCGAGGCTTGCATGTTGTTCTCAATATACATCAGTCTGGCAAATTCAGCTTCAATTTTTTAAAAAATATTCTTATTTATTTTTTTTTTACATAAAACAATTGTTCTAGCCGAGCAATTGAGGGTTTCATAGGTGTAAACCCCAGCGTCAGCCTGAGATTGGTCTTACACGCTATTTTTATAAAACAACTTTATAACAACAACGAGGCTCAAATCGCCGAAAATTTAAGAACAGTTTAAGAACATTCTGAAGCTGGGAAGACTTGGAACCACTGACAATGTTTCAAGACGAAATATTAAAATTCGTTAATGAATTTTAAAATACATTGGATCTGTCCAGGTGATTTTTTTTTTTTTTTTGCCAGCTGATACTATTTCAAAAATAAGATCACAAGCTTAATGTTACAAGATTTTGGTTATTATCATCGAAAGGATTTGCAAAGCCCAGGGGAAGACTTGAGATAAAATAAACAGCTCAACAACCATTTGGGTTTTGAAATATTTTGAAAAACTAATCTTAATGATAAACCAGATCAAACATAAAACTAGTGAAAATATACTGGGATCTTTGACATATGCTTGTTTTTGATCTTGCTTTTCAAATATATTATTTTTAAGATTTTTAAGATACTTTTTAAAGTAAAATTAAATATCTATCTTCGTATTGGCTTTGATGCTTTTAAAACATTAGCATAGTTTCCGCCGCTTTCCACAATTTACGACCAACAAGGAAATGGTGGACAAAACAGCGACAGTTCCTGTGGATAGCGTCTAACTTTGAATTAAGAAATCGTTAGTGACAAAAAAGACATTTGTTTTGTGGATTTATTTTCCGCTCAAGGCGACAATTATAATCAACCACATTTTCAGAGCAGGAATTCCATTCAGAGGAGAGACGCTCAAAAACAAACGCCGTTTTAAAGATTGCAGTCTGTATGGTAGTCAAGTGGTAATTTTTCACAGATAACGGAAAACTATGTCGAGTTTTGTAAACAAGAATTTCAACACACCATTTTAAAATAATATTTTGCTATGAGCCGAGAAACCCTTTAGTGTAGGGTGGTATCAAAGCCGGAAGCCGACGGTGCGGCACACGACAGAATGATTTCATTAAAGTAACTCGTTACGTAAGCTGTTAAGGCTGGTATTAATGGCAGCCGAATGTGCGCCCTTTGCTCCCCTCACTCAGTAAGTGCTCGGTTTTATTGGTACTTGGAGTTACTGAGGTCGGATAGCGACCTCTCGTTAATGTCTGCTACTGCGCTGAAGACTTTATGGTCGGTTAAGTAAACCAGTGAGCCTTCTTGGCGGTGAAAATGGAGTAGTACAGTATACGTAGCCAGTGAACAGTTAAAACTGACAATAACTTTAGTCAATGGTGAGTAAAAACTTGGCTTAACTGGTTAACTGGTTAATTGGTTGGTTTTCAACAGAAAAGTTGTAAATAATACTTACAAAAGATAAACAACAACAACATCCTTTATTTAGTACTCAAAAAAAACTACATCATTCATCATCAGCAGCATCTAAATCTGGTCACGCTTGCTCGGACCCGCCCGACTCCGCCCCTCCAACCGTTTCTGTCCATCACTCCTCTCATAGGCAGCCCTATCGTCCACAGGTTGTCTACATAGGTTCGCGCGGGGCGACCTATAGATGTTGTACCCTGTTGGGGCTGCAAAAGGAGGAGTTCGCTAGTGAGTTGTTCTTTGATGTACAGTTAAGTAAAACTGGGAAGCTCACAGAATTGAGGAATGTAGACCATCTGCAATAGCCAAAAGGGACTAATCTAGACGTGTAGCCTTATTTTCAAAATGAGTTGTCAAAAAAGATCAAGGGAAAGACGATAACAAGTTAATTAATTATAATAAAGTTACTACATTAATGTGAAGAGAAGTACATTGTTTATATACTGAAAACATAAAAGCACATCAGTAGCAAGTAAGAAAAGGCGAATAGCCTTTAGGAAGCGAGCATATCGTAGTTTCTAGTCAGAGATTATAAAAGTAACTTGGAAAAAATTATTATGCAGTGACCTGCTTTTTAAATGGTAGTTTGAATGAGAAAAGACTCGGGGATTTCAGTGATTTGTCAACACTATTCCAAACTTCTAGTCCACAAAATTCGTTGAGGTGTTGGTTCTTGTACACAGTGTTTATACAAGGAACGGATACAGTATTTTCTCAAGGGGAATGTAAGTAGGACATCGGAAGACTAAAGCAAAGTTTCCTCATAAGGGAAGCATGTTAGAAAGCTCAGTTTTATATTAAACGAAAAACTCTCAAGGAGGGAAGTAAAACCTTGTCCAACTGTTTAGAAAATGTAGCAGCAGAAAAACGCCTGAAAATAGTTAGCTGCTTTTGATCTGTTGAAAAATTACATTTTTGTAGTTCTGCGAGTTCCTTGGCAGCCTTGCCGCAGACTATTGTTCTCCTACGAGGAAGAGACCTTTCGCGGTGAAGGGGAATGATAGTCTGCGGAGAAACTAGTCTTTCGCACAAGTCCGTTAATTCAGTTTTCCAAATTTTATACGTTTACGGTTAAGAAAAAGGGAGTTTATCATGAGCAGTAGGAAACGTGGAGTTCGAAAACGAATATGAGAATGAGTAATCGCCAAGTTGTCGAACACGCTCGGTGAATAATTTATATGTATCGAGAAAAAACAATAAACTATCAGACCTCCGTCAAAAATGTTATCTTGTGTCTTTGATGCCCCAACTTTATCAAGTATTTTTCCTAATCTTCCCTCTATTCCAAACTGTTTTCAATATCAATAAAATCGCCGCCATCTTTTTTTAGTGTCTAAAATTGGTCCCCAGGCCCCTTGCGTCGCGCTGTTAATCTAAAATGTTGCTGGGTTACGGCTGCCTTGCCCAATCAAAACGTCCAAAAGACAATAACCATTGTACTTGTTTTTTATGTTGAGCTTGCAACGTACTTAAATCTGTTGCACGACGAATTTCCAAATATGGAAGTTCCTCACGCATTTGTTTTACAAGCTCATGCTCACGAACTAGCAAAGATCTCCCACCCATCGGTTTTTCAGAGTTTACAGTCGCAGAGTAGAACTGGCATTGAGAAATAGTAGCGTGGAACTGGGAGTGACATGTTCAAAATTAAAATGGCGCCAATTTTATTTAAAACAGTTCTAAATCGAGGAGATAAAAAGTAAAAATACTCGATAAATTGATGGCATCAAAGACTCAAGACATTCGGTTCAGCTCCTGCTTCGACCGCCCTAAAGTGGCGGCAAAAAATGGATGCGCGCCCACGTTTAGTCGATCCGACAAACGAAGTTATCTGTTAGTTTATTTTATAGAAAATAAACTGAAAACCTACCGACAGTTGAGTAATCAGAACAGTATGTAAGCAGTACCTTCATATCACTTTCTATATATCGTCGTTTTATATCCTCTCTCGAAAGACAGCCTTAAACCTACGAGTACAATAGATTCATCAGCTTCAAACAACACACACCATATCTTAAAGACTCTAGAAAGTAAATAGCTGCACTACTTGAGGGGAATGGTTATCGACGACAGAGTGAAATGAGATGTTTCGCATACGTTAAATATTTGTAATAAGTAATTTGATACACCACGTTTTAAAGCCGTCAGTATATTCACGTTCGTTAGTGGTTTGAGTGGCGGGGCGAGAAGGAACAAGTCTCATTATCTTAACTAAGCTAAAATTTCTGTTACCCGTCCTTAACATTTCTCTTGACTTTCGACCATTAGAAAAAATTTTGTCACAATAATCGATAAAATTTATAAAATAGGTAAAGGCTATAAGTTTGATAAAATCATTGAAATCCAAACGTTTTTGGTATTAAGTCATCATCAGGGAAAATGAAAACTGTTCACGTGAAGCACATTTAAATTGTCGCTCAAATGCAAGTTATTCTCGTTGGAAACAGGTTGGCGATATAACAATTAAAAATTATTTTGTTGAACATTATGCGACTTCTTTCGCCACACCGTCTGTCAGTAACGTAGCTACCTCCAGGCAATAAGGCATTTGCCTATACAAAATTTTGAGCCAAAAAAATGTCCACTTTACGTCTGGGAGAGAGGTAAATGCCGCTGCCTTCAACCCATCTCAACTAGATAGCCCCTTGCTTTACTTCGCTGTTTTTGCCTACACTTGAAACTGGGCCTAACTACGCTACTGTCCGCAGAATGGGACGTCTAGTCTCATGAAAAGCTATCTCAGGGGACCTAAAAGAACCCACGCACTTCTCAAAACGAGTAGGGTAATCCCGATGTCGTATTTAGGGCTACATGGAAGAATACGTCCAATTGATGTAAATGTGTTACACTCAATAAAAAATGTCTTTACTTTACTTTTATCCTGGCACTGAAGTATCCATTTAACTTAATCTTGTCATTTTTACAAGAAGATTTCAATCTTTTCGTACCCGTGGTTCTTAATTTGTCTGAAGTTCTTTCATGCGCCTTAGGACATAATCTGCCGTGGAACTGGTCTCAAAACAATGTCCCAAAACTTTGAATTCCGGGGTTCCATTGCCTACATCTGGGAAGTCATTTTGAGGAGTGACGTTGCCGGCACTCTGAAACTTGAAAACGTTTGTATCGTGTAAGTATTTAGAAAATTGTAATTGTTGTTGTAAATAAAGTTATAAAATTCAAGTAAAAATTCTAAAGTACGAACGTTTTGATTGGTTTGATGGATTGTTAATTCATTAAAAGTTTGCTTTGACGATGACATTATACAAACTTCTTTCTGGATGAGCTAAAAGGTACGGTTATCTATTCAATATGCTAAATCAATTTTTTTTATTTCTCATTGCACCAATTATAAAGAAACTAGCCGATTGTGTAGAAACCAGGCTT
>JANRMR010177104.1:0-12150 GCA_025434825.1 Bergia sp. 'catenularis' | reverse complement strand
TATAAGAACGCGTGTACCTAGACCGAGTAGATAGGGAAATTGCTTCTTAAGATCATGTGATAAGTGGGATCTAAGCAAAATCTTGTTAAAAAACACGATTTTTGCTCTGTTTGATTGAGTAGGGTTTGAACTCCATCCACACCAAGCAACATTTGATAGGTAAGCTACATCTTTAATTTGTCGTGATGTGTTTTGTTTTACGTGCATGTCCAGTTTGGAGCCCAGCTCTGTATGCCTCCTCACCACTGATGGAAGCGTTAAGAGTAAATACAACAACAGTTATTGACCTTCATCAAGTTTAATGAGACAAATAGACAACACCTTTCTGAGGGCTGGACGCTAAATGGGATACGAGAGGCACTTACCCACTGCTTAACTGGAGAGAATTTCCCCGTTAGGGCTGTGATAGCCTCCTGTGCTGCAATTCCCCCGATCGCTGCCGCCAGAGGTGCAAAACACCCTCGACACGTGTAGGACAAGCTCCTGAGTAATCCTTGGTCAAGCTCCACCTGAGCAGTAATGCATCACAAGCAGTAAGTAGAAGCACTCAAGCTTCAAGGTGCCGTTTCACGGTATGACTGTACAATCTTTCCATTACTCGGCAAAGGACGTCATAAATACAAAAATAACTTCTGCTACAACTACTTCAATCACAATCCACCATACCGAAAAAGATGGCGGCTGTACATTTGACCACAATGCATTGCGAACCTAACGCAGCGATTTTTAAAGTGCACATGGAAGGCCATTGTTTTAAGAAACTTGTCCATGCACTGATAACATTGTGTATGCCAGGTTCGAAGTTTTTAGATCCTTTCTGAACGTTTTTATGAGCATTTTAAGGTTTTTTGGGCGCTAGGAGTTATGGGTAAATGTACCAGTCGCAATCTTTTTTGTTACGGTCAATTCTGCCTTAATGTTTGCAAATATGGTACGAATGGCTTAATTTCGAGGGTGATTGATACGTATTACAGTTAGGAGTGCTGGTCCGTAGGATAAATTACTGTAGCTAGCGTAATGTAACGCCAAAATATATTGCATATTGACAACTGACCGTACCAAAAAAGATGGCAACCTGTACTTTTACCCATAACTCCTTGCGCACGAAACACCTCCACGTTTCAAACCTAACATACACAATGTTGTTAGAGCATGGGCAAGTTTCCCAAAACAATAGTCTTCCATGTTCACCTATTCGCTGAGTTAGGTTCGCAAGGCATTGTAGTCAGATGTACAGCCGCCATCTTTTTCGGTATGGAGGATCTTGTTTGCATACGTCCCAGCCACTTTCCAAGAAAATTAATAGTAAAAATAGGAGCACAGGAGAAAAAATATAGGAGATTTATAGGATTTTAGTACAAAATATAGGAGTTTTATAAGAAGATTTTCAGTCTCACACAGATACCATGTTAGTTGAAAAACAGTTTTAGGAGTGTTTAGTATCATTCCTAAGACTGCACTTACATGTGTTTAAAGAAAAACATGCGTGAAGCAATGGAAAAATTGCAATGTACTCACCAATAAAACGATTTACGAATGTTAGCAGCAGTTGTCAAAAGTCACATGATCACTTATAACTTCCAAAAACTTGACCAATTAGGATAAAATATAATTTCTGATAGATATCCAAAAACCAACTTATTTTGAGCATTTTGAGTAACAAACATTCTGAACTGTTGGACCTCCTTGATTTATTTTGTTATTTTAATTATCACTTCAGCAGTATTTACAGGAAATATAGGAGTTTTTGGCCAATTATAAGAATTTTATAGGATACCATAAAATAAATAGGAAAAATAGGAAATATAGGAAGGCTGGGATGTGAGTGTTTGTTAAAAGGGTTTGTTTGTCAAACGAAATTATCTGGTCAATATTGATCAATTTGAGTAAAAATGAAAGGAACAAGTTTTGGAACGTTGCAATTTTGTAGAATTGCCCCTTTAACATTTATTTCAAATTTATAAAAGAATTGAATCCTATTTACTGCTGCTCCGCATAAAGCCAAACAGCCATTTTGAGGGTTTTACTACCTTTGTTCGCATACCTTGTTCTCTGCTCTTTCATTCAGAGATGACGCAATAGCTACTAACTTTTCAGCATCTACCGAATTTCTGTAGAGATAGCAGCAGAAACAAAACTCATTTATCAACTGTGCAGTGTGTTAGTGTTGGTAGCAGTTGCAGTAGCAGTAGTAGTAAAAGATGGCAAAAGTAGCATTTGTGGTGGAAGTACATGTAGAAGAACTCATACTTGCCAACATTTGAAAATCAAAAATAGGGACACTGTCATTTGAAGTCAGAATTGCGTGCTCAAGTTTCTATATGGACTTGACCATATCAACCCCCTCCCTCCCTCCACGGAAATGTTTTAAAAGACACATCCTTTTGAAGTGCAATTGCTTACATTTTGAGAGCTCAAATAAGCAAATAAGAGCCTACTATATTTCTTACATAGCTTCAGTGTGTTGCCTCATCCTTTCTGCATTTGCAGCAAGAAGAATTGGGAAAATACTAATTTAATGATTTCAATTTTTTGTTCAAAAACCAGATTTATTTACTAACTGTAATTTCGAGACGTCCCATTTTTAGAGGTTTTGAAAGTCAAAAAACAGGATTGTCCCGGCTAAATCGGTACGGTTAGCACGTATGAGAACTAGAACTATGATCAGGTAATAGTATAGCTGTACAGACCTGACTTCTGGAAGTCTGCCAAACTGTTCCTCAAAAACGTGCAGAGCTTGAAATCCTAAATGAAGTTGGTCTGGGGTCTGCAGTTCAAGGGCAACAAAAAGTTTCTGTTATATTATTTTCGACACACAACTCTTGAACCTGCTGGAAACTCACCAATTCTTCATGAGATGCTGTCCAAATTTTTCCCCAGTTTAACGTATAGTTTTCCTTTCAGATCAAGCAGTAAGGTTTATTTATGTACCAAAGCTATTGCATCACATGGCCGGCGGAAGCAGGTAAAAGTTGGTCCGGGCCAAAGGCACGAGTATCTAGGGGGGGGGGGGGGAGGGGTAATGCTGCCCGAAAATTTTGAACATATAACACCTCTATAACGCGGGTTGCAGCATTTTCAGGCCAAAATGTTCATATTTCTGTCATATTGTACCTGTAGGGTCATTTACAAAGGTCGTCCGACACAACTACTTTTTTTAATTTTTAGTAGAAATTTTTCTGTTAAAAAAAACCCAACATTCTCGAAAGTTGGTCCGGCCATGGCCGTACCAACTGGACCGGCTCCGCCAACCCCATATCATTTCACATGCTTTAAGATTTTTCTTAAGAATACCAACAATAGTTGTTGAAAACTGGATAACTAACACGACACACTCAGACATGATATAGTTATTTTTAAATGTGTCAAGTTAAAGTGCTGTACAAATATCCTACGTAATTTCTTCTGAGCGATAGCACTAGAAAGGAAATGGGCCCACACGGGGAAAGAGAAAAAATCTCTGACCCCGGCGGGAATCGAACCCACGACCTCCGGAACAGATCACCGTTGCTCTACCAACTGAGCTACAAGGCCAGCTGGGAGCTGGCCGTGGGTAATTAAGATGTGCGGCAATGAACACATGAGTAAAGGGGTAACCATTAAGGTTAATGGGCTTAATGGTTACCCCCACATGCAGACATGAAACTAGCGGTGACCAGTAGGTAAAATCTGTACCCAGTTAAGGGAAAGACTGCGATAAACAATGTTAACCATATCAACATCTAGTTTCTCCTTACAATATCAATATGAAATATTTTATTCGGTTGTGAGAATCAAGGAATTGAGCACACGCGAACGAGCTATCTAATATGAAAAGCAAACTTCTCCCCAACTTTTTAAAAAGAAAGTATGGATACAGTTTACGAGAATTTAGCAACATACATGTATAAGAGTGTGTACATATAAATACAAGGTCAAAACGTAAACATTAAAAGCTCTTGTTAAAATGACATCAAAATACTTCTTAGTTGTTCTTGTGGGATTCCCCCGATTTACGTGGCACCGGTTTTATGTCGAAAATCTACAATTCCGTTTGATATATTTTTCAAGCTTCTTAAAGTTGTCTGTCGAAAATGCTGCAAGTGGCTATAAAAACAAAGTAACAAATCACTCATAGTTCTAGACTGTAGTTATCAGTAGTTATAGTTCTTCATGTACCTCTGTCTTGCCAAGATCAGCGATCAGTATATCTGGGTGGCTAAGTTGTGTTTCTAGAGATTCCTGGAGGAAAAACCACACGATTGCAGTACAACAAATAACTGGAAATACACATTTCAAGATCAAGACCTGCATACAAGATCTCTTTAATACTCCACTTTCTTTCCAGGAACCAAAATTTCTTGACCCTTTTTAAACTGAACATGCTGAAACGGTGTATTAAAATTACCACCGTTAGTGACTTAACATAAAAAGTTTTATACGCGTATATAGACCTATATTTTAATATCCTTTACCGTAATATATTCAATTTCAATTGATTCAATTTTAATGCATTTAATCTTAATGTTTCAATTTCAATATAATGTCAAAAATATAATGGAATTTTAAAAGCCTGCAAAGGAAATTTCAAGAAGGTACGTATTGATTTTGATGTTTTTTTGGTTGACTGCTTTAAATTTCGTTTTTCCGCCTTTTGGCAGCTCCATTTTTATACTCTAACTGTAATAAATCATTTGTTTTTCAAAGCAGATCACACTTCGTTCTACAACAGTAAGGTGTTCTAAGAGTTACTGTTTAATTGGTCAGCCAATTAGAATAACTGAACAAAGGACAAATTAAAATAACCAAAAATGCATTTTCCTTTTCCTTGCTCATGCGTCTGCACGAAGGCCTCCAGTGCGAAGCAATCTTACGCATTCAGGTGAAATGTACTTACAAACACTACGCAGGTGACAGAAGGTTTGACTTGCTGACCAACACCACCGTGGGCGTAGGGTTGGAAATCCTCCCCAGTTGTATCACAGATGGTGAACGCATAGGGAGACAACACTGAAATGGGAACGAAACATGAAACTTATTGGTTTCAATCAATTTCATTTCTTCGTCTTCGGTTTGTTTGTTTGTTTCGGTACGTGTGTGTGTGTGTGTGTGTGCTAGGCAATAGCTAGCTTTTTTTCAGAAGGGGATAAAAGGGATATATTCCAACAGCAGACAGGATGGCAAAATGAGTGTTTCTGTTCTAAACTACATGCTTACAAAACAACGTCGAAACAACTGTTTACTGGTGTATGGTGGCCCAGCGTTGCCACCTCGTTTAACATGAAAACAATCGCATTTTCAATCTTGTAATTAACTATAATTCTCAAGTATAAAACACTTTTAACTTTTTTCAACAGTTTCAATCTAAAATACAATTTCGATATCCATTTTACTTGTAATTTCAATCAATACGGTATTTCATCGTAAATGCAGTTACTATTTCAAATATAACACCAGTACCGATTTTAATTGTGATTTCAATGCGGTATTTCAATTACAATATTGATTGTAAATGTAATTTCGATTTCAACATTTTATTTCGATTTCAAAGTTAAAGGTCATTTTATCTTTATTTTTATCAATGCAGTAAGGCATGGCCCAGCGTTGCCACACTGAAAAAAAAGTAAAATAACTCCAAATGCATAGCCCAGCCCGCGGTTGCCACTCCGAAAGTGAAATTAAAAAATCAAAATGAAATTGACTCGCGTGGCCCAGCGTTGAAACATATTATATTCCAGCTTATCATGCTGGTGATCGATCACGCGTCTGTAAAATTTTAAAAAGCAAATAAACCCAAATCCAAGACGGCGGCGTGACAACGCTGGGCCATGCGGAAATGATGTGTTCAATTATGGACAAACAGGAAACGTATTCTCCAGTCCTGGACCAACTGCTGATCGTATTGCGAATGCACCGTCTGCCGGGAGGTTAAGGGCTTACAAACTACAATAGGCAATACAACTTCGTCTGCCTTCAGGCTTCAAAACTACATTTGCACGTTATATCTTTACCAGTATCATTGTACCAAGTGTTGTACAATTATTAATGCGGTACACAAATCAATCTAGCAAAAGATTGGTTCAAAAAAGAACAGAACGAGGCGAGGTAACGGCCAAGACTGAAGCCGTATACCACTGCAAAACATTTATATACTTGCCTAATCAGCATACACATAATCGAATTCTTGGAACAACAAACAAATATGCACAGATAAAAAAAGTCTCAAGAGAATCCGTAAAAGCGATATGACAATAACGAACAGAAATTAATTCTCTTCTAATGCTTCCCAAACGCAGAGAATAAAAAGGTTACGACAACAATTACCTCTGAAATAGTACAAATCTTTCAATTTTTGATCAAATTTCGGCGGAGCTTCTGCCCTGTTTGTCACTCTGCTAGTTGTGGCACGGTGTGGCGCGGCTTAAGGTAAGTTTTTAAGATCTCGAGCTGCTACTTTCGATTCCTGGACTGGTAATGGAGTAACCTGCTTTTGTCACACCTTTCTTGAACAGGGTTTGTCCTGACGGACCCGAGTTTGTCAGCTATCAAATGTTACACGTTATTGATGCAAACTGATTCTGGTGAATTCTTTTACTGTGTGTGCAAGTACTGAATGACGGAAAAGTTTTGTAGGAGCTCATTTTTTCGGATTCTTTGATTTAAGATTTTTGCATTATGGAAAGTTGCATTAAAATTTTGTTATTCGGAAACTGTCGATTGAAACGGTTATAGATTGACACTGAATAAATGAAGCCACACAGGCAAATATTGGCTGTAATTTTGCAAAAAAAAAACATCTTCCACAATGGAGAACATTTCCGCGAAATCTATATTTTGCACAAATTTATATTGGCGGGAAGTAATTTTTGCAAATTCCCTATAATCCGCAAAAATTACAAAAAATTCCCGCCATGCAATAGTGAGATGTAAGTGTGTGTGTTGGAGTAGGGGTATAATTTATAATATTGTCTACCAGTTTACCTTGTATTTCTTGGGTAGAACCATTAAGAACAGTCATGCCCTGAATTTCTTTAAAGGTGACAGCATCTCCCGACTGTAGACCGTGCATGTAATTGTCTAGTGTTGTAACTTGTCCTGGATTTGACTGTTTGTTAGACAAGTTGAAAAACTTTGATTACAAAAGAAACAGTACGTTCCTGTGAAGTGATTACAGTAAGCTGCGTTTTAATTTTTTTAAAAGCGAAACGACCAATTGCAAGCAAAACATTTCGGTTTTTAAAGTGCACCTAAACGCAAAAAATGTTTTTCCCTAAAAAATTTAAGCATATTGTTTGGAGTATTTTGGCGCAAAAATTTTTTGATTTGGTTTAATTCTCAATTTTCTATGCCCTTTTGTAGTAAAATTTGCGTAAAAAGCCTCATGTTGGTTCCACGACCCAGTCTTGAGAGGTATGGGTCGAGTTGCTGTTGTGACGTCAAATCGTGAACTTCGCTGCATTTGGGTTTGAAGCTTATACACGAATTTAGTTTTAAACATGTCAACTAGATGCGTGGTAGCAGGATGCAGCAACACAAGAGATTTACAAGAAGGTATCGCGCTTCATACGATACCGTATTTCAAAGACGATCGTCCTGAATCCAAAAAACGTAAAGTGGGAACCTTCAAAGAGTTCCGTAATATGCTCCAAGTATTTCAAGGCAGAGGACTTTGCTCGACGTTTGGACGTCAGCACAGAAGGGCAAGAAAGTGACTCCCTGATTACAGCGGGATGACTTTGGGATTTCTGTTTTTCCGTCTATCCATTCATCAGAGATTAAAGTGGCTTGCAATAAACAACCGAGTGATAGAGACCGAAGAATGGTGAGATTTTTATGAATATTAGACTCTGCCTTGTCGATTTTGAAATGCAGCTGCGAAGTAATCGTTCTCGATTTGACGTCACAGAATCTCGCTCTCCCCAGACTCCATTTACGCGGTCATGGGTCCATTTGAACTCGACTCAAAAGGGTATAAAATTCGAGGATTTAACCAAATCCAAAAAATTTTGCGCCAAAATACTCCAAAAAATACGCTTAATTTTTTTAGGGAAAAACATTTTTTGCATTTAGGTGTACTCTAAATCAATTTGCACAGCTATAAAGTTCTTTCAGCAAGAATAGTATTTTTGTTGTAATAAATGTATTCCTATTTCTGAATGCGGTCAATCAAACGCACCCTAAGAAAGCCAGTTTTAAGTTGGCGTACGAATAGGTGAGGTGAACAGTGCTGGAAATCAGAGTTGCGGTAACCAATCTGATACTTGTTGGTAGTAGTTTGTCGCCTGCACACTCCTTGTTTCAACTGACTGCAGGCTGTACTCCAAGGTCAAGAATGGACAGAATAGCGGCTGCCGAAGGGGCCTGTATGTGATTTCTATTCGACCTCGTGAGCTGCGTCTTTGAAATTCAGCACCAACAAGCTGCGAGATTGACGACTAGCCACACTACACTCATCTTTACCTCCACCCTTTAAATTATACTAATCACTAAATCTCTGTAATCAATCAATAAATAAATTAGACAATCAATCATTCAATCAATCGATTATATTAGTCAATCAATCAATGGAACCTTACTAATATTAAGAACTCCTGTAACTCTTGCTTGATGAATACAAGGTTTCAATAAAAAAAGCTAGCAAAACAAAGGTAATTATTGATTCCAGACCTTGGTGATCTTCCCAATGAAGAACTGCTTGGGATCCTCTCCAGTGGCGTCCATTACTTCAAAATGGTCTCCAAAGTCGCAGAACAGAGAGCTGAAGACTCCGAACACTGTCACACTAAGAAACTGGCAATCGAGAAAAAAAAACTGGTTTAGAACAAAGTACACTGTTATATGGCTCCCCATTTTTATCAATTTAAATGAGCATCTTCACCTCTTTGTTGCCATTTACGCAGGTCTCTGACCACAATTTCAAGTTCTACGAGGTTGTCAGCTTTTTTACACTGTAGACATGGCAGTGGTAAATGTATTCCAGTTTAATATATTATTATCATAATTACTGTTATCGTTAACGTTATTGTTATCAATAATATCACTATTATTATTATCATTTTTATTATTAATATTACTATTTTTTAGGTTATCTGAAATACGACTAAAAGTGTTAAAATTGCCATTCTGATTCATTGAATCATTGGCACGGTACTGGACTCTTTAACTCTTGTTTAACGTCCGCGATACTCGTTGACTTCACACACGAGAGTTAAACAAATCCGTCAACCAACTCTTTTTCTTCAACTCTTACCTAATGACCGTAGATTTGATCCATTCCCTCACCAAACTCTCTTTACTCAACTTTCTTCCAATGACATCAGAGTTGAACAAATCCCTCACCCAATTCTCTTTGCTCAACTCTTACCCAGTGACTGTAGAGTTGACATATCCCTCAGCAAACTCTCTTTACTCAACTCTTACCTAATGACCGTAAGGTTGAACAAATCCCTCACCCAATTATCGTTACTGAACTCTTACCTAATGACCGAAGAGTTGAACCAATCCCTGATCAAACCCTCTTCAATCAACTCTTACCTAATGACCGTAGAGTTAATCAAATCCCTCAGCAAACTCTCTTTATTCAACTCTAATACAATGACCTCAGAGTTGAAGAACTCCCTCACCCAATTCTCTTTACTTAACTATCACCCAATGATCACAGAGTTGAACAAAATCCCTCACCTAATTCTCATTACTCAACTCTTACCTAATGACCGTAGAGTAGAAAAAATCCCTCACCAAGCTCTCTTACTCAACAATCATCCAATAAACGTTCAGTTTAACAAATCCCTCACCCAACTCTCTTTAGTCAACTCTCAACCAATGACCGTAGAGCTGAACAGATCTTTCAGCAAAATTTCTTTACTCACTCAATGATCGTAAAGCTGAATAAATCTTTCAGCAAACTCTTTAATCAATTTTCACCCACTGACCGCACAACTGAACAAAACCCTCAGCAAGCTGTCTTGACGCAACTATCACCCAATGACCGTAGAGTTGAACAAACTCCTCACCCAACTCTCTTTACTCAACTCTCAACCAATGACCGTAGAGTTGAACAAATTTCTCAGCCAATTATCTTCACTTAACCATCAACCAATGACCAAAGAGCTGAACAAATCTCTCATCCAACTCCCTTTACTCAACTCTCAACCAATGGCCGTAGAGCTGTACAAATATCTCAGCAAACTTTCTTCTCTCGCCGAAAGAACATAGAGCTGAACAAATCCTTCAGCAAGTTCTCTTTAATCAACTTTCATCCAATGACCGCAGAGTTGAACAAATCCCTCAGCAAACTAACTTTACTCAACTACCACCCAATGATCGTAGAGTTAAACAAACCCCTCACTTAACTCTCTTTACTCAACTCTTAACCAATGACCGTAGAGTTGAACAAATCTCTCACAAAAGTTCTCTTTACTTAACTCTCACCCAGTCATCAGAAAGTTGAACAAATCCTTCACTCAACTCTCTCTCAACCAATGATTGTGGAGTTGAACAATCCCTCAATATCTCTTCACTTGCCTCTCACCCAATGACTGTTTCGCGCGCACAACAATTCGGCATTATACTGTGAAGTTCAGGTGAACTCCTGTTCTCACCTTGATCGGAGGCTTCTGTGCCCTACAGAATGCATTCACTCTACATTGTACACCGAGTGGGGCCTCCGTAAGGATAACACACTAGGGGAAAAACGTGCAGACGTATCTTGTTTTAAAAGATCGCTGAACTTAGGTGGTGTTTAAAGTAGTACCAGATTGAGTTTCATTCTGTTACGATTTTAAAACCGCGGTTCTACTCCGTGACTCTTTGCGTTTACTTTCTAAAATCTCGTTACGAAACTTTTAAGTATTTATTTTTTAACTTTTAAATATTTCATCCCGTTAGCTGTACTGAATCGAACTCTCTATTCCCGACCGAAATCTGACTCCAAATTGCAATGTAGCATTGTATAAAGGAGATACGAGCTCGTTCTGGTACGGAATTAGAAAGATGGATTGGTTGATTGACTGATAAGTTTGCAAACATAGCAAGGTTTGGTATAAAGCTTATATTATATATTGCTGACCTCAAATTTTCTTTGAACACTAATAATTTGCCACTCTAAAAATGAAAAGATGGCTGATTATTAACCGTTTACCCAAACGATCCCAGGAAGCTGAAATGCTAATATTGTTTGAAAGAACAATGCAAAAATTCAAAGGGTCTTCAAGGAGTTTAGGCAAAAATTATGAATTTCGAAGGCTTTCAGTCACCCATGAAAACGGAAATTAAACTCAAGGAAGGAATCCTGCGTTTGGGAATGCGGTAGAGAAATATTTACTCCAACGCAGATTCACCAGTCCAGGAATGAAAAGAGGACTGGAACCGTCTACCAAAACGAACCCAGAAAACAATGTTGCAAAAGCCAACTTCGTATGAAAGGACAATACTCATCATCAACCGTACGAAGGGCGACAGTAAATTTCCTAACCACACTGTTGTTGAAGCCCTGTCCACACGTTTTGGTTTGAAAACGCAATCATTCGCCTTCCGTCCACACGATAAGAAACGATGGAAACGGAAGGAAAAGCTGCGCTTTAAAATGAACACGTATAATATGGACGAGTTCTTAGACAAGAGATTCTCTTATAATAAAAACCTTCTTTGTAAGAACGTTGATGCTGAAAAATCCCAAAATTCAATACCGTAAACTGCCGCTTGTAAGCCCTGGGCTTATACGACTTCGTAAGGGGTTTTAGATGGGCTTACAAACAGGGAGGGTCGGCTTGTAAGCGGAATAAGAAAGCGTTTCAAACTGAGGTGCAAGTAAGGAAACAAATAGGTAGCATCGTTTGGATCATTTTCATAAGGGCAAATATCTTGATTGATCCTAGTGTAAAGTTGAAGACTTTTGAAGATATGTTATGCATGCCCGGTTCTAAAACTGTTGTACACTTATACAGAAACACTACGGTAAAACGTTGAACGGTTGCTTTAATTGTAATTTGACAAGAAATATAAAGATAGTAAGGTAGTAATAAAAGTATTGCTCCGCAAATTTTCCAAATCTTCTGTTCGAGGTAGTAGTGTTCTGTGAGAGTGCTTAATGGGGGGGGGGGGGGGTGAATAGGTTGGCCCAAAAATGTCACGGATTCACGGATTTTGCTTCTTAATTTTGCGGATTGACGG
>JANRMR010177082.1:0-12153 GCA_025434825.1 Bergia sp. 'catenularis' | reverse complement strand
AAAAAAAAATTGTGGGACAAAATATGGTCGCAGTGCAACGCAGCTCGTGCTTTAACAGGTGAATGAAATGGTAAACAAAACTCATACAAAACTTTAGCATCTAGAAAATTTTTGGACGGCCCCCCTTTTCAGTTTCCAATTATTTTAAAAAATTTTCCTTGGCCCCCCAAAAAGTGGCTCTTGAAAATATTATGGCCCCCCTCAAAATTGTCATACCCCCTCTAGATAAATTATGAACGCTCCCTTACCTCCTATTTCTAGTTTTTATTCAAGGCTAAATGACACAAATATTTCAGAAGAAGATTACAAACATGCTTTAAAAGTTTGGCAAACGTTTGATATGAAAACAATGCAAGATTATCATGACTTGTATCTCAAATCAGACGTACTCCTACTCGCTGATGTCTTTGAGAATTTCAGAGATGTTTGCCAACGTGAGTACAAACGTGACCCAGCTTGGTATTACACAGCATCTGGTTTAGCTTGGGATGCTTGTTTAAAAATTAGTAGAGTAACAGTTAGAGTTATTGTCTGACCCTGATATGCGGAGGAGTGTTAATAATTTCTACACGTAATGGAAAAGCCAACAATCCATACATGAGTGAGTTTGATCCCAACCTACCTAGAAAGTATATTACATACTTAGATGCGTATAATCTTTACGGTTGGGTAATGTCCAAACCACTCCGTACTCATGGTTTCAGGTGGTTAGACGACACTGAATTTAGTGAATGGAAATGTAAACCATGTATTCTCGAAGATGATCTAGAGTACCCACATCACCTACACGATTTACACAACGAATATCTATTAGCTCCAGAATCTATCATGGTTGAAAAGGTAGAAAATCTTATACCCAACTTAAACAACAAAACAAAATATGTCGTTCACCATGAATCTTTAAAACTTTATGAAAGTCTTGGATGGAAAATAACAAACATTCACAGGGGAACCACTTTCAAAGAAAGCGCCCGGCTAATCTGAACACAAGTCTTACGAGCTAAAGCAGAGAATGACTTTGAAAAAGATTTCTCCAAGTTAATCAATAACTCTGTTTTTGGTAAGACGATGGAGAACATCCGTAAAAGAGTTGACATTCGTTTGGTTTCGTCAGTGAATGAAGCTAAAAAGCTGATCGCCAATCCCAATTATGATCATAGAACTATATTTTCTGAAAATCTTGCTGCTATTCATATGAGAAAAACAAAGTTGAGGTTTGATAAGCCTGTTTACTTAGGCATGTCCATCCTTGACCTAAGTAAGACGTTAATGTATGACTTTCATTATAATTACATTAAACCAAAATATTCAGAGAAAGCAAAGTTGCTATTCACAGATACAGATTCGTTAATGTATGAGATTGAGACAGAAGATTTTTACAAAGACATCAAATCAAACGTAAAAAGTATGTTTGATACCAGTAACTACCCAAAGAACCATCTCTCAGGAATAGAAACAGATGTTGACAAAAAGGTGATTGGTATGTTCAAGGATGAGACTGGCGGTCAACAAATAATAGAATTTGTAGGGTTAAGAGCAAAGCTTTATGCTTTCAAGATGGATGAAAAAGAGGAGAAAAAATGTAAGGGAGTAATGATGATGATAAACTTTATTTATACAGGATGCCCATTCAGCTCACCGGCTGATATCCAGAGGGGCCCTGTATTTAAAAATGTACAGAACAAATTTTAATTTTAATGTGGAACTGATAAATCTGGAGAAGTATGAAGAAAAATAGGACGGAGTTAGGGAATGAAGACACCTAAAAAATGTACAGATTTATGATAAGAACGCCTGCTAGATAGAGGTGACCAGTGTAATCATTCCATGGCCTCGGAAGGGCGTGCGCAAAACGTGATTATCCGGGCGGATCTATTTGTTGCAGTCTGTCTTGGTCTTGTGAAGTAGACTACTCAATGTAATGTCACAATAGTCAAATATCGGAAGAATGATCGTGTTATAAACAAGTACGGAAGCCTTTGTAGTTAAAAATTTTCAAATCCGACCTAGAAAACTAACCCTATTAGCTACTTTCTTACAAACATAGTCTACATGAGCATCCCATGTTAGATATTTATCAAACACTACACCCAGGTACTTGAAATTAAAACTGTACAGACAACTATAATGTTGCTGAAATGAAAGGCAAATCAGTAACTGATCATCAGTAGGATACCTGAAGTGCGTGCAATTCTACAATTTGTTTCGGCTCCATTAAATCCTAGCCTTGTTGTTGTAGCTTAGAAGATAGACGTCGGTGTCTGTATATGAAGTCGTCACTTCTACTGAAAATTCTGCCATATCTCACCAGTTGAGATATGTAAACACCGTACGCAGGATTCCGTGGGAGACCCTTCCCGAGAAGATTTAAACTTAGAGTATAATCGCGTTCTTTGTGTCTGAGATGTAAACTGCATACGCTTTGTTTTGGACACATTCAACATAAGGTGGTTGTTGGCCAGCCATTCAGATAAACGCTTCAGATCTTGATTGATATTACTGTTTACAGCATCTACAGTTGACCCGCCAAAATACAAGGCTGTGTCGTCAGCATACATGTTTACTGAACAGTTTTGTACACACCGTAGTAGGTCATTTATGTACGCAAGGGACAATAGAGGCCCTAGGATAGACCCTTGTGGCACTCCAGATATGATGTCGAGTTCTTCCGACATTTGTGAGTCGATGCACACAGACTGCTTTCTTCCCAGAGAAGTAGTTCTTAAACCACAGTAGACTTTCGTCGCATGCACCGTAGTGTTTTAGTTTGCAGATCAAGATGTCATGGTCGATGGTATCAAAAAGTCTTCGCCAGGTCAATGAACACGGTTCCAGTTACCAGACCTCTGTCCATGTTCATGAGAATCTCGTCAGCGAAGTAAGTTGCGGCTGTTTCAGTTGAATGTTTCTTTCTTAAGCCAGATTGTGATCTGCTTAGCAAGTTATGTTTATCAAAGTGATCTTCAAGCTGTGTGAATTAAGCGTTCAAAAACTTTAGAAACCACAGGCAGTACCGATATAGGACGGTAACTTTTCGGATTTCCCTTTGCGTCTGAGTTGTAAATAGGTGTCACCTTGGCCTTTAGGTTTTTCCATGTCCCACGGGGGTCTTCTTTGTTTTTCTTAAACTCTTTATTAAAGCAGCGTTATTTATTTTTTCGCAGTTTCGAAGTAACGAAGTTTCGTAGTCGCTTAAATGAGCTCCAATGGAGTTCTCTGTTACTCTTTATTGCGAGATTATGACAATGATGCCTTTCTTTCATTAGTTGTTTTATCTTAGGTGTGAGCCACGGCACATTTTGACCTCTGGCTCGCACGTGGATTTTTGGGGCATGAGAATCTGCAACGTCATTGACGAGCTGTTTAAAGGAGTCCCAGGAGTCCTCCACGTCTGAGGAGGAGTCAATTAACGACTATGGAATTTCATTCAGATCTTCGATAAAAGCACCTGGATTAAAGTATTTGAATGTTAATTATCCTCGGGGGAGGCGGTTTCAAACGATGTAGTTTGCGGACAGCAAATATCGCACAATGATCACTGAAACCAACTGGTATTACTCCCGAGAAATACAAATCAGGTCGTAAAGAAAGCAGTTATTAAGAAATGTATAAGTTTCTGATATTACAAAGACTGTTTATTCAACAAAAAAAAACTACAGATGAGAAGTATGAATGTTATAAGGAGTCACCTACATGAGATTTACACAGAGACTGTAAATAAGATAGCTTTGTTTCATGAGGATGAGAAACGTATTATCTGTAAAGATGGTATAAACACCTATGTACACAGTCGTTGGTCAACTCATGTTCTCAAGGTAGAAATTTTGGATTAAAAAATGATATTTAAGAATTAGATAATTAGAATTATAACATGGTTGAGAAGAACACACAATTAACAAATATTCAAAGTTACAAACCAAAAGAACGAATGATTTTCTCGGAACCTGTTTATGGAGAATTTCCCAATAGCAAACCAAAGATTGAATATACGAAAATTAACATTATGACATACAATGAGGACGGTTCAGTTGGGGACTTGATTCTTCCAGCTGAGTGTCTATATTCCTTTGGGGTCTCAGAAAATAGAAACCTAGAAACAGGAAAAGTGACGGGTTACTCGTTCCCGGTTTGTCTTTGGAATCGTCGTCAAGGCCCAACAGAGGCGGAAAAAGAATGGGTAAACATGTTTAATTCTATTGTTAATTGCTATATTGATCATTTCATTGAAAAAAGGAAGAAATAGAAATGTTATAACTCACTCGTAAGACTAAAGGAGGACTTAATCCTCTTTATTGGAAAATGGAAAAGGTAAAGGACAAGAATACTGGTAAGAATGTTCTTCATAAGGTACCAGGACAAGGTCCAACTCTGTACCCAAAACTAATCTACTTCAAGAAACAGGATAGGTTTCTCACCCAATTCTTTGATGAAAATGAAAAACCAATTAACCTAAGAAAGCTGATGGAAACGCACTGTTATGCCAAGGTGGCAGTGAAACTTGAGTCCATCTTTATTGGGGGCAAGCAAATATCACTTCAAGTCACACTTTGGGAAGCACACTTTGCTAAAAAGGCTATGAAAAGACTATTAACTCGTCCAATGTCTGATACTGTGAAAACGATTAGCTTAAGTGATTCTGATGAAGATGAGGTTGGACATAATATTTATGAATCAAAACGAATCATTTCAAAATATGATTTGGAGGTAATTCAATATCTTTAGGAACAACAAGTAGTTCCTCTCGAACAAATCCTCGTTTAGGTGCACTAACTGATAAATAGTATAAAACAGGTTGATCAGCGGATACAACTGTACGTGATAAATCATACATCTTTGAACTCCATATTGGATCTGTCGCACGACGTCTTTCACCACCCTCATCTCCACCAGGAGCATAGAGATATCTAACTTTAACACCAGGAGGTATTAAATTCTCATTTAACCCAACAGGTCTTTTATAATTCACATTCTTGTTTGAAACTCTTGCTGACCTTATCACCTCACTAGGTTCTTTTCCAGTTAGTCTTGTTACCTCGCTATTCATTGCTTTCAGAACAGCAGGTAACCTATTAACCCACTCTTTTGATCGTTCATCTATAATTATTTCCTGTGCATACTGATGAGAAGAAATATTTTTCACTCAATGTTTTATTTGCTCTCTCAACAAACGCCTGTGCTCTATGGTTTCCAGCCTCACTCCTCTGAATAATAACTTTATGCCTTTTCATCAAAGTTGTCACATTTCCCATGAATTCGTTACCAGGATCAACCATTAGAGTATTCGGCAACTTTAATTTTCGAGAATAATATTACTAAAACCTCTTGCAACTTCTGAAGAATCTTTTGAGGTTAATGGTTCTGCATCTTTATACCTCGAGGTAATATAAATCACCACTAGTGCAGACTTATAAGTCTTTCGTCTCACTTTATCGTGAGGGAGAAACAATAGATCCGCTTGGTGAATCCGGTTTGGTTTATTCACAGTCCAATGCGGTCTAGGAATATACGTTGGTGGTGGTAAATAAATTTGCCATAAAGCCTGCTTCTCAAGCTACTTTTTAGCTTGATTTTTACTAACTTTTGCTGTACTTGCTAATTTAGCAAAGGCTGAAATGACCTTTCCAATATCCATCAGTGCTATAATAGATTTCGGATAGATTTGCTTCAATACTCATTTAAAGATTATAATGTACTTTTTAAATGGCGCAGACTATTTCTAAAAAACTGAATCCAAACAGGATTCCACGAGAACCTTTTGGACTAAGGGCGAAATCAACGGTGCATAGCATTACTTTAACTCCTTCATCAGCAAATCCTGAGGACAGGTTATGCATAAACATTCCACAACTATCAGAGAATGTAGTCATTAAACCTGGTAGTGTAAATCTGAATGTTTCTGGTCACGCAAATAATACTCTGGTTAATAACGTTGGTCGAAACCTGATATCTCGATTAAGAGTTATTTTTGAAGGAGAAATACTGCAAGACACCCTAAATTATAATCTGTTTCAAATCTATCGCGATCTCTTCCTACCAAAGGAAGAACGTGAGGATAGTTTGAGACAAGGAATATCGACTGAAAATATGAGAAAGCTTAGGAGTAATGCAGGAGACAAGGACACCTCTGATGCAGAGAAATTAGCCATGTCAGTACTGCACAATACAAAGTACTATATTCCACTCGACCATCCTATTCTAAGAGATCATGGTGTTTTTTATCCCAAGGGGTTGTCTCACCTCCTCCATTTCGAGATTACACTGGCTCCTGTATCAGACATTGTCGTCTACTCTGATACTACTACGCCTCCGTCATACACATTAACTAATCTAGAGTTGGAGTATGAGTACATATCGAGTGAATATCTTGCTAATGAGGCATTATCAGCTTATAAAGTTGGAAAAGGATTCTTCTACGAGAACGTCCTTCACGCGAAAACATTCACAGTATCCAAACCGAACGACAGCGTGATTAACGAGGACATCAATGTACCAATGTTGTATCTGTTTACTGAGGAATATACAGGATGAACAAGAGACTCTGAGAAATTCGTAAATCCAGACATCAAGTCGATTAATATCAGTATTGGTGGAATGCCAAACCAGCTTTATTCAAAAGGTATGTTACAATCTGATGAGTGGGAGTCAGTAAAGAAGCGTTTCCAGGGAGGCAACATTAAACAAAAATATTCTTATATCAACAAGTTTTGTTTGTGGATTAACCTACGAACTCACCCTGATAATGATTTCATGGAGGAGGAATGACATTGGGTACAACACAAGACGTTGTAGAATTAGAAATACATAGAAAAAAAGGGGGAAGTGGTAATATCACCTGCTAAATGTTTGTAGTGGCTGATGCATTAACAGAAGTCAAGGATTCAACCTTGCAGTCAATAAATCATTAAAAGATTGTGTGATAATACAAAATGGAAGAATTACGAGAAAATACTCCATCCAAATGTATTATCACAGGACCCACAAATTGTGGTAAGACTAAATATTTAATAGACCAGCTACGTAAATCATTCCCATATGTTTTTGATTATATTGTCTTGATTTGTCCTACCTATGCTAAAAATAAGACCTATCGTGGATTCGCAAAAGGCGATAAAAAGGTAATAGTACTATCACCAGAAGTTGATGATTTTGATGAAATTAATGATTTACTAAAAGCCATCGTGGAACTATTCTCCGGTACGAATACATTGCTTATTCTTGATGATTCCAAGGATCTAAAACAACGCTTTAATAAATTCATTGATTTAGCGTTTTCCGGAAGGCATCATGGATTGAGTGTTTGGGTGCTAACCCAACAGCTCATCAGTAAAAGTAAAGCGTTCCGTGACAACGTGGGTTGTGTCATTGCATTTCACTCACCTCCTCAGGTGTCTACAAAAATGCTGTTTGAAGATTTTAATGGAGATTTAGAAACTGAGACGCGTAAAAAATTCCTTGAATTACTAAAATCAAATAAATATTCTCGACATATGTTTCTGCTTGCGATATCCTTTCAATTGTTATTCGGAAATACCAAAAGTAACTATTTTTTAAAAAATAACACAAATTACAAATGTTAAACTCTATTGTTGAAGAGTATATAACTGATGCTCAATGTTCTGATAAAAGTACAAATGTTGAAGACGCTACAGTTGCTGAAGAAACCAAATCTAAATCTAAGGCTAGGTCCAAGCCAAGGTCAAAGTCAAATAATGAAAAGGATAATGATGATATTGCAGAAAATAGAGAGTCACTAGGTATATTAGCTTCTCTTGGAACCACAAAAGAATATCTTGGCGTCGAAATGAATACAGGTGATATTCACAAATTATCAGCCAAAGATGTTGAAAAATACTTTCATTGACATCATACCAAAATAGGACAGCAGGTCACAGGTGGATTTATAGTAGAATCAGCTATTAAAGTAGCTACTCAATCCATATCAATGATTCTATTGATGATTCCGAAGAGTTGTCAAAGGATTTACAGAATGATAAGTTGGTAAAACGTGAACTTTCTAATGTAGCAGGTTTTTTGGTATTAAAAGGTGACAGATTCGTAGCACTTGTACTTGTTTCAAGTAGCTAAGGATGTAAAAATAAGAGACCAAAGTATGACAAGTATGACTGATAATACTTTTGAACAGACTACTGAGCAATCCTAAGAACCTACTGTGTAACTACTTAACCACAACTAAGCAAGATGTTAAGATGTAATTTAAGTATTAGCAAGATGATATGTAAGAATGTCAGATAATGTGGAACAAATCACTAATACCCCAACTACAGAAATAAAGGGACAAAGGAAACAAAAAGATCCTAAAAAGGTCGCAGTAGGTAAGAAGCTTGCAGAAAGCAACAAGAAGGCAAGAGAGGCTCTTAAAAGAGAAATGGAGCTCACGGCTGATGACAAGTCAGATGAAGGTGATAAGGGTTGGATCCCAGAGCTTTTATTCTCAACAGTAATTGCTCTAATTGGTGTTGGGTTAACAGTGGTAAATATGTTTTGGTTAAATTATAAAAGCAGAATTCAGATCTATCAGCAGTAACAACAAAAGTACCTGATTCGTTCAAAGAGCCTCAATGCGTGAGCCTTAAAAAAAACAACCGAGGATAGGTATGGATTGAATCAGTTTGCAGGATCATGTCAACTAGCTAAATGTCAAGCGAACAGAACAAACTTGTGAAAACAGTTACAGATTCAGCAGTTCTCGTTGGATTGTCTGCTGGTGTTGGATATATTGGTAAAAAGATTTTGAAGGAGAATTTCCTTGGTGATCCCAGCTCAAACGTAATGAATTATGCCAAGTGCACTGCTGTTCTTGGTGGTTCAATGGCATTAAAAACATATCTGGAAAACCAAAAAATTCTACCAAAAAGTTTTTGATTTAAAAATAAGATATGCTTATCGTAATGTCTACCATTGCAATGATGGTTGGAGGTACATTACTCAAGATTACTTCCTTCGCACATGGTTTATGTTTGGCAAAATACTTGTCAAATAAAAGTAGAGATAAAGAAGAGAAAACTCGTTATGAAAAGTCTATGAAAAAATTCCAAGAAGATTATGATGAATACGAATGGAAAGATCATGACTATATTAATTGGTTAAATAATAATCATGATGATGAGAGGATATCTTCTTTAGGTTTCCCAAGTGATAAATCCTTGGAATTATATAATGAGGCTCATCCAGATAATCCTATTAAAAGATACAGTATGCCAGTATTTTCAGATTACTATCAACCATCAAGAGAAATAAAAATAAGTGATTTAACATATGTTGCTGGTGGTATGATGGTTCTTGGTTACATTTGTGATATAGTTTTTGGATCTTAAAATTCTTAAATGCTTGTAAATTTAAGAATTTCTAATCCCAATAACATGGATTTAAGAAATAAAAATAAATTACACAAATGGCGAGTATAGCTATAATGCTCGGCGGAGCTGTACTTTATACAACAACTTTTACTGGTGGATCTTATCAGGAGATAATTCGACACGATAAAGCTCTAGAGAAGTACCAGAGAGATTACGCTAAATATCAAGAAAACAGACAAAAATTACTTGATTGGCAAGAAGTGAATAGACATAATGAGATTATCGCGTCTCAGAATACCGATGAAGCGTTGAAGTTATACAATAAGACTCATCCCAACGAAAATTTTCAATTAATGAGTGAACCAAAATTTTCAGATTACTATCAACCTTCTAAAAATCAAAAAATGGGTGAAATGATCTATGTTGGTGGGGGAATGTTAGCTATAGGTTATATTGCAAGTAAGTTTTTTTAAATGTTGAAAATTAAGATTATTTTTTTAGAAAAAGAATCTGTATTAAAAATTTATAATTCTAGAACAATGGATGTTGACGTAGACTCAGAAAAAAATAATCCGTTTGAACCAACTGGAGGAGGTGATGATGATGAAAACATTGAACTACACCCTATGACATCTTTATCAACTCATGATACAACTAATCCTTTTCATCACACAACAGAAGAAACCTCTTTTATAGACAACACAGATGAGTTTACCCCATTGATTAGAAGAGAAAAAAATGTTGATGAAGTGTGGTATATAATTAAAGGGAAATTTCCTAAAATTAATCCTGCTAATTCTCCATTCACTGCAAGTTTGGATGAGTATGGCCAAGTGGTTGTAAAACTAAAGAGATTTGGAGGAAAGCCTCGAACTTTGTTTACAGCTGACGGTGAAGTCAATAGTAAATTACCAAAAACGATTATAAATAGTCTCGGTCCCACTGCTGAGGAAATAATTAAAGAATATGAAGACATAATTTCAAAAAATGAAATTGATGAATTACGTACTCAACGTGAAACGTCTTCTGAAAATCAAAGAGAAACTAGAGACCACCAAACTGATGAAGGGCAGAGTCAAATTTCAGAGCTTGAACATGAAAAGGAAGAAATAGGGGGACAAATGTTACTTAAGAGATAGAATAAAGGCTATTTTCAAAAAGTATGGTTTCACTGTATTCGCTGTGGTAACTGCTGTTGGGGTTGTTATTGGAGTCTCTAATCTTAAAAAAGAATTAACATCTCTTGGAAAAGGAGTAGGAAATGGCTTGAAAAGCATTGGTAAAAAACTTGGTGAAATTTTACCTGGACTGGTTGGTGCTATTGCCAGTTTTGTTTTCAGAACAGCAGGTAAAGTGATAGGTGTTTTAGCTAAAAATGCATGGTTACTTGTTGTTGCTGTTGTTCTTTACTTTGTTGAGCAGTTTAAGAAGAAGAGATAAAACTGAAATGAATAACAAACCTATTTTCATTACATTGAAAACAAATTCACGAAGTGTAAATGTGAATATTCATCCATATATAATCTTAGGTGAAAAAAATCATATTAGTCTCTTAGATGTAAACATCCCTAAAGAATGTAAAACTTTTACAACTAATCAAATCATAGTTATTGAGGATGGCAAAAATTCTGCAATACGTATTCTAAAAGATTTGGGTAAATATAGTGTAAAACGGCTGTGTTGTAACAGCAACGATATATCTAAAAAAACTGATATAAATATTGAAATAACTGACTCAGCAGCATATTGTAACACACCAGATAATACAGTTAAAGTTTCAAGAGAATTGTCACAAAACATCAATATTCCACAAGAGTTACTACATTCTAACTCTATAAAAATTGGTGGTGATGAAAAATATGATATATTGTAGCTTGATTGAATCTAATTCTTCCTACTTGATTAACAATGAATTTGCAGGAGTAATCCCCTCTCAATTGTTAGCCCATGCACCGAGTAAAGATGGTTCATACCCCAACGTATCGATTAAATCTTATGAACGAGTGATAAATAGTTTTACAATAAGAATATTTCGAGATTCCAGATTTTAATGGAAAGGAAACCATATACAGTTTAAAGACTTGGTGATACTTAAAATGGAAGACTGCAATGCTATCTATCCACAATTATCTCAAAATAATGACCTAGTGGATACTCCGTATATTCCAAACGATGGAGAAAGTTTTCGTCTTAAAAAATCTTGTGAAGTTTTTGAAAATCTTGAAAAGGAATTTAAACATTATGAGAATGAAAGAAAAAAGTATAAACGATATCATGATATTCTATCAGAGATTAGCATATCAACTGGCACTCTGCATGATCAAACAGTATCTATTTGCGAGGCAAAAGTAAATAGTACAAAAGACAGAATCTCAAAAGCTTTGAAAGATAACAAGATTTCTGAGGATGAATTTCATAATATTCTCTCAGGGGTTGACAAGTATTATGACATGAAAAGCTCTATTAGATCAAAATACAGAAAAGAGACTGAAAAAAAACAACGATGTCAACATGCCAGAGCTGAAAAGACAGATTCCTTCAGAAATAATGAAAAAACTATAAGCTTCCACAAATCATTTAGATTCAAAGTAGAATGTTATTTTCTTTGTGGGAATAATGACGAAGAAAGACCGCCTCCATACAATCCTGAATACATTTAATTAATCTAAAAAACTCCATAAATGAGTGGTTTATGGAGACATTTCCAAGAACGATATCCTAATGTTCATTTCTCAAAGTTTAAAATGGAAGATTTCTTTGGGAAAAAGAATGTGTTGTATTATGAAAACGGAGATGGAATAACAGTTTGAATGATAGGGGAAATTTTCTACACAGT
>JANRMR010177071.1:0-10010 GCA_025434825.1 Bergia sp. 'catenularis' | reverse complement strand
CTTTAATACCATAATTTAACAGGAGGAGAGTCAATTTATGGACACCCATTTAAGGTGAGATGACAGAGTACCAATCACTAGGCAGGATATTTTGATACAAAAGAGACATGTGGGTACAATGTAACAGGGAAGACCAGGATCATAGCCAAGTATTTATTTGGGAGGAAGTGAAAGAGCACATACATGTAAGGTGTAAGCTTTTAAAAAGGGGTCTGGAAGTATGCCCTCTCAGGAAAATTTGAAATTTGAGTTTGTTCGAGGTTGCCTGTTCTGCATGGTTGAATTGGTGTTAGCACAAACTTACTGCTTAAGATGACTTAAAATGATGAGGTTTAAAGTAAGAAATTAATTTAGGTTCGTACAGAACCTGGAATGTTGTGGAAGTTTTGAAATTTGTTTTCCAGACCTGGAAAGTCATAGAGTTTTGTTTTTGGTCATGGAATTTTTAGCTTTAGTCATGGAAAATCAGAAGAACTGAGTTTTCTGGTTTGAGAGAAAAACTGAATTATGTATAATTATTTCAAATTAATGCGAAATCAATTGTTACCTCAAGCATCAACTGTGCTTGAAAATAGCAAAACCAAGATTTTTTCACATGTATCGCAAATTCCAGTGTATAAGCCAACCCTCCTTTTTAGGGCAAGAAAGTAACTTTTTATGTTACCCATTTATAAACCTTTGTGAAAATGAGGTCAAGGAAAACACAAAAAGACCATGGAAAATTACGGAATTTGAAAGGTCTCAGAGAGTATGAACCTTGTTATTTATTGTTTGCCAAAATTATATGAGGTGAACATTATTAATCCATTAAAATAAAATAAAATACTTAGAATGAAAATGGAATAAAATGAATGATACATTAGTTATTTGATTTCTTAATTCAATTACAGGATGAGTTTCACCAAAGATTGCGCTTTGTACGGAGAGGTCTGGTTGCCATGGCAAATGCAGGTGCTAATGACAATAGCAGCCAGTTCTTTTTCACCTTGGGCCGTGCTGATGAGCTGAATGGCAAGCACACAATCTTTGGAAAGGTGAGAGTCACCTCATCAATCTGCTACAAGTAATCTACAAATTTATGATGTTTCTAAAAACCAACAATGTTTTTGAAGTTTGAATCAGATGTCATTGAAAACCAATCTAAAAACTGTTTACAGTAGTTTGCTTATGAATATCTTGAAAAATTCAGAGGTGTTTAACAGTTGTTATTTTGTACTAGGAATTGGAAGCAATTTTTGGGTGAACTGAACTTTACTAGTCACCACACAAAAACAAAAACCACTGTCTTAATAACATGGTCACCAGACAAGAGGCAAAACTGGTAGTCTTGTCCCATTTTGTCTGTGTTCAAAAGTTTGTCATAGATCCCCTGGGGTCAAGTTTTTTCGGTGTCCAGACTATGAAGAAATTAGTTTGTAGTTAAAGTTCAATATATGTTTCAGCTAGAACTTCTTTATCTGTAGGTTACAGGAAACACAGTTTATAACATGATCAAGATGGAAGGCTGTGAGGTGGACCACGATGACAGGCCCCTCTTTCCACCCAAGATAATCAGCACTGAGGTAAACATGGTTTAAAAATAGTAAGGGGTGGTAGCAGAGTTAAAAGCCTCTTTCATGACTTTGCGCATGCTCAAGAATTATTGACAAAAAGCCTGTTGCAAGTTAACATATCTTCAAACAGACACTGTTCAGATACCAAATTAAGATTTTCAAGAGGTAAATGCTATGGATGGCCTGTTTTAGGAAGCGATTAAGTTGGATTATAGTTGTTAATTATTATGTTCCAGGCTGGAACACAACGTAATAAATTGTCTGAAAAAGCATAAAACCTTAAGAGAAGCTATTGATCACAGTCTTTAGTGGATTAACATGTTTTTTATTTGGAATTCATTTGGATAAATAATGTAAAAACTTAATTTCTGAAAAAGAAAAAAAATATTGTTTCAGCCATGAAAGAGCCCCTTCAAGGTAGAACTTGAGGTAACCTTGGTTACAGTGAATGGAATGGAATAGTTAAGGGGTGGTAGAGTTACATGTAAAGTAGAAGTTGAAGTAACCTTGGTTACTGTGAGTGGAAACCAGAAACGACAGCTTGAATTAGTCTGTAAAGAATTAAATTCAGTCGTGGGTTTGAATTTTAATCCAGGATTAGCAGTATCTCACTTTCGAGCAACTGGGTTCTAGGCGTTTTTTGTTACTGAAGTGAACAATCTTTCAGGTTTTCTGATTGGCTGTGCGAACAATGTGCGAACTGATTATCTTGTGCAAAGCAGAATGGACGAAGAAGCGAACACTTTTACAATCACAGAGCGCAGACTTGTTCACACATCTTGTTTTGATTGCTCGCGCAAAGGAGTGTTTTTCAGATCTCCATAGTTTGCAATTAAGACGAAGCAAGAGTTTAAAAAATTGTCATACTGTTTTACATCTTTGCAGTGTGGGATTTCGACGCTGCATTAAGTGCATTGATGTCTCTTGAATTTCTTGATGGAGCTCGACACTCTTAGATCAAGTGGCAGACTATTTCTTGGGAGTGCTCCATTGTAAATTAAACTAGATTTTATGCTGCCGAGTTTTGGTAATAAGAGCTTAACCTCATTATCACTTAAGTCTTAGTTTGATTTGCGAATTTCAATTCTTTATGGATCACTAGAGGCTACAGACCAATGACTACGGGAAAGTTTGAACCAAACACAAAAACTTGCAAAATGTGTTTTAACACACACAGTTCTGTTACTTTGAGTGTGAAAGTTCGACCACGTAATAATTTGGTTCAAAAAGTTGTAGGTTGTTTAGAATTTCAACTGTAAGTTTGACTTTCTTAGCGCTATCTTTGGAATTTGCCAGCGTTCGTCTCCTGCTACATTTACTACTTACACATGCAACTTGTTATTCCCTAATGCAGTTGTTTTCACTGTCTTTCCTATGGGCAGATGACCAAATAGTCCTTGAAAATCATTCAGGTGAAGTCCTCAAAAACCCTTGATTTGGTTGCTGGTTTAACCACCATAAAGTTTAACCGTTAAAACTTTTGAAATTTTTGAAAATGTTAAGACAAATATGCGAAAACTTCACTGAGTTTTATTTGCCATAGAAGATATTTTTTATTCTGCTTGAAAAGGCCCTGGAAATTCCTTGAATCTCAAGTTGAGTTAATAGTGAGAAACCAGTTGATTTGAAAGAACGTGTTTTTGGAAGATGAATGAAAAGCTTTCTAGCGTTGTATAACTTACATCGTTGTTTGAATCCAAACAAGGTATTGTCCAACCCATTTGATGATATTGAGCCAAGAGAGTCCATGAAGAAGAAAACTCAAAAACAGCAAGAAGATGAAAAGCCAAAGAAACCAAAAAGGAAAGGAACAAAGTAAGGGCGGTTGACGGGGTAATATAAACTAGACATGTTTCTTTTCTGGATAGTATTTCACTAGACTAATACCGTTTTCCATTTGCAAGGAAACACCTGTTGGGATGGACAACAAAATAGGAAACGCTTAAGGTTTTCATCTTCACCGAGATTTTTTAGCCAGTGAATTGCTCCATTTGAATGACCAACCGAAGATTTCGGCTTTTCCATGCGAATGGTATTACGACCCAGTTTAGGACAGATGATCGGGTCTCGCGTGCTACGAACGCCTGCCTGAATTGTTCATATGGCACCATCCCAGAAAATCGCGCGCGCACAAAATGGTCTCAAAATGGTCTCAAAATGGCCGCCATTTTAAATTCCAGTCTCTGGTTTTCAAACAGTTCTAAGTACTATCAAAACTCGTTATCTTCGAATACATCTATCAGCTAAAGCTGTGCATGGACTAAAAAGCAACCTTTTTGTTAAATGTACAATGTAATTACCAGAACTTTTATGTTTAATAGTTCATTAACAGAATTCGTTTCTTTAGCAAAACGAGAAGACAACGATCGTTACTAATCTCGCAGCGCGTTCTGGGATGGTGCCTTTGAGCAGGCTTCAAAGCGCGCGCTGATTGGCTTACTTAAAGCTTGCACGTGATAAATGTCCGATCGCGTGGAGGCCCAGCGGTGTAACAAAATATGGTATCCGAAGTATTCAACACGCAATCATACAGGAAAAGTGGCGTTCAAAACCAAACTTTCGTAATTGAGTGTATTTACTTTCAAGGAACTCGAGACCAACTGCTTATTTTCACTTCTTTTTAGCTTGCAATGTGCTGATTGATACAATTTATCAAACATCTGAAACGTAAATTCGTGAATGTGATTAAGGAGGGAAAATGCTCCCACCCGTGAAATTGCAGGAGCTTTTAGGAAAATCTTGGTGCAAAATGCCCTTATGCCCACGTTAAAATAAAGACCGGCTTATAACTGAAGGAGCCGGCGTATTAACAAGAATTTACGGTATCGTTTAAAAATTTTTGAGCAATTTTTTTTAATGTTGTTTAGTGAATTCATTATCCAGGTGATTTTAGAATTTTAAAAGAAACCATTTTTGGCAGACAGCACTGTTGTCGAATTATGTATTATGGTTAAAATTGAGGAATATCAGATTGAAGTTGTCATTTTTGGTGTTCAAATATATTTTACGAGTGGACTGTGTCTAGCTATATTTACCAGTTGATTGGAAGATATTAAGTTAGTGACTTTGTTTTGGAATAATTTAGAAACTTCAGTCTGTTGTCATTTGGAGAAGAAGCAGAAGAGGATGAACAAGAAACCTTCACAGCTAGTAAAGTGAGTATCAGGTTATATGCGAGGAAAAAAAACATTTGTGTTTAATATCCAGCGATGTACGCCACTTTCAATTATTTTATTCCCTACAGTTTTTAGCCAGTTAATGATTAGAGGATGTTTAATCTGCAAAACAATGATATTCGGCGTTCTTTGATTGGCTACTGCGATCTGTTACCGTGAATGTGAATTGCATGCACAGAAGACAACAAATCGTTTCTCAAAAAAATACGAACTAACACAGCAACTGATCATCAGTAGGGGTCCAATCAGTAGTGTGCAATTCTACAATTGGTTTCTGCTCCATTAAATCCCCAGACCAATTGTAGAATTTTTTAGGCGGAGCCACCCACTGAGAGAGTGCTCACAGTTACTTAATAACAACTAAAAATAAATTCTAACAGTTAACGACTCCGACAAAATACGTTAGATGACAAAAGCAAACATAAACAAAATGTAAGTAAGTACATTTGAATCCTAGTAAACAAACAAGCGTATGCAAACAAAAAGTAAATAAACAAATTAACAATGCGCGTGCAACGAAAAACAACGGACTGTTACAAATAGAAGGCAATTTCACACAAATTGAAACAAACTAGAAAACAAATAAAACGAACAACTTAAAAAGGATACAGTAAAATCACATCGAGATCATTCTGCGAGAATTCTTTCACAGAAGGAACACCTTACACCAACCATAGAGGCTTGCATCGGGAACTTACTCAGTTCTGGCCGTCCACCAGCGTACAAGCTAGACCAAGGTTGTACCAGAAAATGTGAATGCAAGATCATAGAACTGCTTGCAGATGATCCTAGATGATCTCTTTAGACTCTCCCATGTTTGGAAAGCTTCTTTAAAATAGATTTAACTCATTTCGAGAATTATTTGTTAGCTACTGGAACACCAGAAGGGGCTAACAACAATTAATAAAAAAAGGAAGAAGGGGCTGACAACAATTAATAAAAAATGGAAGAAGGGGCTGACAACAATTAATTAAAAAAAGGAAGAAGGGGCTGACAAACGGGGTTTTAGGGAAAACGAGAGGGCGTTCAGAGAATCGAGAGTGTGTTTAGAGAAACGAGGGGGTGCATAATATCCTTAGAAAATATATTCACTTGGAAAAACCTTGTAATGTTATTTGTATTTAGTGTCCGTGTTTCCTGGCAGGGTTTGAAGATAAAGAGCAGCCATGATGTACTTGATGATCCGAAATTGAGTGCAGAACCCGCACTGGCTCCTGTGACAAACCAGGTAAGAATGTTAGCTACTTACCACGAGTTGCACTGGATATTCTAAAATTGAGTGCAGAGCCAGCATTGGATACTGTGACAGACCAGGTAAGAATATTCAGGAGCTATTCAGTACAACCAATTGTTTTGAAATGTTAAAAGTCGTTTTACATCCTTCTAAAAGTAGCTTCACATGTAACAGTTCCATAAAACCTAGGCCCGTTTATAGAGAAATATGAGATCCTTATGGCTGTTTTACACATTTCTCCTTTTTATGCTGTTTAAACTTTGTTTCTCACATTTTTGGCATGGATATACATGTTTTACTACTGAGTAAAATCGTGTTTCATCTTTTGTTCGAAATAATTATGATTTTTTTTTTTTAAAAAGTGTTAGCATATTCCAGGTGATCGGACATTTATCACGTGCTTGGAGTTAGCCAGTCAGCGCGCGCTTTCAGGTCTCTCCAAAAGGCACCATTCCAGAATGCGCTGCGAGATTAGAAACGATCGCTGTTTTTTTTCTTGTTTTGCTAAAGAAACGAATTCCGTAAAATAAACTATTAAACAGACAAGTTCTGGTAGTTACATTCAACAAAGAAGTTGCTTTGTAGCCCATCCACAACTTTAGCTGATAAATGTATTCAAAGATAATGAGTTTTGGTAGTACTTAGAACTGTTTTAAATCCAACGACTCGGTGATTTAAAATGGCGGCCATTTTGTGCGCGCGCGGCTTTCTGGGATGGTGCCATATGATCAGTTCAGTCAGGCGTTTCTTGTACGCAAGAGCCGATCACCTGGTTAAATTAACAATAAGCATGTGGCAGAAAAATTGAGAAAAGCTGACACACGTATTATAGATTATTTAAATGGAAATTTTTTGTGGCACAGAGCTTTGACAGATGTAATTTTAAAGCATCATTTTTAAATGCAATGAACAGTGATCACCTCTGAACTATAGTGTAGTTAGCATGCCACGTTCGGTGCTGATTGTAAGAATTGCTGCAAATGATCTTACCAATTTCTAAAGATGCTTCTCGTTATAAACCACTAAGTGTTCTAATCCTTCTACAGACTGAAGATGATTACGATGAGAAAATGAGAGAACGAGTGAAGCAGAAACTCAAAAAACAAAAACATACGGAGAGGAATGAAGAGAGAACCGTTGAGTCACAAGAGCCTGATAGAGGGTGGGTCTGATAGAGTGGCTTTGATAGAGGGTGGATCTGATAGAGGGTGGGTCTGATAGATGGTGGGTCTGATAGATGGTGGGTCTGATAGAGGGAGATCTAATAGAGGGTGGATCTGATAGAGGGTGGGTCTGATGGAGGGTGGGTCTGATAGAGTAGAGGGTGGGTCTAATAGAGGGTGTATCTGATAGAGGGTGGGTCTGATAGAGGGGAAGGGGTGTGATAGAGGGTGGGTTTATTCGGAGTTTGTTGTCGCATGTCACAAATGCTTGTTTTGTACTGACTTAATCGAAGACATCTACGTATTAAATTAATAAAGAAAAAGTTCTGAAGGGAAATCTGACATGATCCCAAATGGTACAACTGTTCTATCGTTGTGAAATCATTTCTTACCTTTAAAGTATTAAATTGTATCTCAGTTCTCTCGCTTCAGTCGGCCAAAGCGCGGGAATTTGGTGAGTTTGGGCGGGAAGAAATACTCGTGCGCGCCTTCTTGTCTGTGATTGGCCAGTTGTATTGGTCTTCACCTTTCCATTTACACTGGCTAGAACCAGTTCTTTTCGGCCGGCCAGACCGGACAAATGGAAAGCGTCCTTATTGTTTCAAGCTTGGTTCACCGCCATTTGTTAGTTCAATACGAGCATAACATAGGCATAACAAATTTAAACACAAGGAGACAAGACCAAGAAATGCTGAATGTTCGAGGAGACAGCCGGAAAAAAATTTACACCACTGTTCTTCTGTCTTTTCCGTTTATGTTAATGATGATTTCACAATTGTAAACCAGGCTTCAGTGATTGCAGGCAGTAAGTGTTGTACTTATGTAAGAATTGACGTCATGTGATATGTGAATCGCCAAAACAGATGTTGCCCTCTTTCCGCAAAAAAAGGTTTTCCGCTTTGTCTCGTAGTTGGTTTAGTTACAAGTTAATGAATTGTCTCTTCCAGAAAAGCTTTAAGAGAAGAATCAAGGCAGCTGACCAAGGAGCTCAGGGACGCAAAACGAAGAAAACTGGATAATGAGGGGGAGAAGGAGAGAGAGAAAGGTCAGGAACCGATTTTTATTTCAACTACACGTTTGTTGTGATAATAAACTCTTAACTATAATATATAAAATTGATTCCCATATTTGCCCATATTGGAATGGCAGTTTAGGAAGGTGGGCGGGGTGCTTTCCCTTCTGAATTGTTGTGATAAGACGTATATTGGAGGGGAGATTTTAAATTGCAAAATGTATTTTTAGATCGCAACAAACTATGTTCCTCAGTAATTAAGCAAGTGCTGTTTCTCGGATAGCATATGAGCTGGCCCTTATCCAGACAATATTAACTCCAACAATAATTTTAAACTTACTTAAAATTAAAACCCAAAAATATCCTTTAAATTCCGCAGCTTTTAAAACAACTTTATCCGTACTGTAATCATCTCTAAAATGTATCAAAATATTTGTGAATCTTCATCTAGGTCCCTTAGAGTCAAATTTGTGATTCTTCAGATTGAAATCGAGATATTGGCAGAATATGACGTAATAATGTGGATACTCCTCAGCTGCCCCTTCCTCCCTCCCCCACAAAAAAAAAAGAAAAAGAAAAACATCTGCTTCAAGCCCTAGCTCAAATCTATAAAAGTTAAGCTCAATTTTTGAACTGGAGTAGATCTCTTGTGTATGAAATTAAGAACAACTTTAGAACAATTCATGATCATAAAATTAAAAACAAACTCAGACCTCGGTCAAAATTGCCTGATTCTTATGGAAAAATATGAGATTGTGTACATGACAATTCATTATATAGACACGAGTGTGTTGCTGGAACATGCACAGTAGTGTATCTTCCCTATATTCACTGGTCAGGGTATCAATTTTCGAAAATTTTTCCTAAAATTTTCGAAAAATGTTCGACTGTTACCGTGTTAGTGTGGACGGAGAACTTTTCCTCCGTTTTAGACCTAGCCGAATTAAAAAAGATGCGTTTTCAAATTTACCCGGCGTAGTATGGACTGGGCATTAATGGGATTGAAGGGATTAAAAGTAATAAAATCTGCTTGGCGTTTCAGAGTCAAAACCCAAGGTGTCGGACACCGTGGCAGAGTTTAGAGAAGAAAGAGCAACTTACCTGGCTCAGAGAAAAAATAAAACTAAGGGCGACAGTCGCGAGAATGAAGTAAGATTAAAATCTTTCTGCATGCATCGCACTGGTTAAACTGAGGAAAATACAACTTTTTTTTATTAGTTTTCTTTTGTACATTCATTATGCACGTTGGTATCGTCACCATTGTTAGCTGGTATTTCATTATAGTGCCGCCGTTGATTACAGCGTTTTAACAAAGTGCAATAAGAGATACTCTCTCTGTTAAGTTGGTTCATTTTTACCCTTATTTTGTCTTGTCTTGTGAAATTAATAGAAACTGGAATGCACTGTCTGATTGCCTGAAATCTTCTACCTATGAAGGCTCTTTTAAAACTAGCCTTAAGGCATTCTATTTTTGTTGACTGAAATATGTTTACCAGACTTATGATATCAGAATATTATATTTAAACTTATTTGTCCAAATGCTAGCGCTATGTCAATATGTTATTGTTCGTTTGAATATTTATTATCAATTTTTTTTCTTTTGTCCTGTAATCAAGTTTTTCACGGGAGGGTAATTTTTTTAGTGGATACGGAGGTGTATAGGGTACCTTAAGTAAGAGACTTTGTGTCCTATTGTGTTCTCACATGCTGTATTGGATACAAAAGTAATTGAGCGAAAAAACTAACAAACGAACGAACGAATGAATGGATGGATGAACGGACGAATGAATGAATGAGTGATTGAATGAATGGATGAATGAATGATTGAATGAATGAATGAATGAATGAATGAATGAATGAATGAATGAATGA